>JAUELE010102469.1:0-14740 GCA_031471655.1 Diodora aspera
CTATTGTAGTTGGTTAGCAGGTTATACAAACTATGTTCAAAATGATAAAACTCGATAACACGTCTACCTCCTGCATTGGCTTCTTAGAAAGTAAAAATTGGAACAATTGTTCAACATGATCTGGATAGTATCACGTCTAAGCCTGGCAGTGATTGTGGTTCAGCTCGATCTAGCTTTATATCAATCAAAGATACTCGTCTCTGTCTGTGACCTAGCAGAGGACTCGTATGTCTCTCGTCATCATGTTTGATAAGACCCAACTCAGTCCAGCGCAAAGCGAGTATAAGAAGAAACGGGTTTGAAAAGTACTGTAGGCAAAGCTAACTCTGAATTGTTATTGCTTTGCGCCTTCGCTTGATAATATTCTGGAAAAAACGATATTATTAAATACATTTTATACCAAACAAAACCCAGATAAACAGATTTGTTGTTATTAATCAGTTTCCAAACAAATTAATTAAAAAAAAACCCTTTCAATTTGGTCGTATCACTTATAAACGTGTGCCACACATTCGCTTGGTAACACTCGGCTTAATCTGTAAAGGTCTATATGAAATCGGACGCCACCCATTCCGAGTGTCATTCCTCCGCCATGAGTAACTTTCTCGCATGTCGGCTGACGAGAGGCATACGAGTCCTCTGCCCGGTCACGAAAAGAGACGAGTAGCTACGATTGGTTTTATGTTATGCTTAAACATTTCCGGACCTTGTAAAATACTGTTGGAAAGATATAAGATTGTGTAGCTTCATGAACTATTTATTGTTTAAATAGTTTTATTGAAAGTAGATTTGATTTTTTATCTAATTACAGGAATGTAGAAATAACCATTTCGGTAAAAGGGGGAGATTAAGGTTTATTGTAATTTCAGTCGTTTTTTGTGGTTATGTCAGATTTTGCTAGCAGACTAACGCCAGTGGTTCAGTCTGCTAATGTAAGAAATGTAAATCTGTGTGTGTCTTCTCCGGCCCAGTTGTCTGTGACAATGCAAAAGGTAAAAGTCCAACTGAACTCGGTCACAAGACCGCTGGTTAACTTTGTAATGCAATATTAATTACAGTCATATTCATCCTAATCCCCAGACTGTAACCAATTCTATTTTCATTCTATAATATATTGCGTTGGAGGAAATGTCGTTAGCTTGCCAAAAATGGATGCGATAGGTTGATTAAATAGCTATAATACGAATGTTTACAAGACAGGAATATATGACCTCCAGATAAGATGGACCACTTTCCTCGCTGGGTGATTCTTAATCGGTCGAATTTCTTAGTTGGTGTCGGATGTGACAGCTTCTTAGAAAATGAGTAGTTTTGCATTTGCTGGAGATAGCACTTGTTACATTATATACTTTTATGTGCAACAACATTTTGAATCAGCTCGTATATTTCCTGCGTATGCAACTTTATGACTTGGTCACATGCGATTAATACTAGTAAAGTTTCATCAAGTTTCGACGATCGAAATCTACCTAACGTTATAAAGAGTTCGCTCGGTCTGATTAATATAGAATGCACAAGAATGTCCCAACGCCAGAACAAGCTGTTAAAATCAAACTCCAGTTCTCTTACCGATACATTCATTAAATTGAGCCATTGCATGCGTTGTGACATTACTGGAAATAAACTTTTGGAGTGTGCATCTGCTGAAGGAGGAATAGCAGGTTTAGTGGAGCAGAATGGTGCAAACATTGTGCATTTGATGATAGAAGCACTACATTTTGCAGATTAAGATATATTAAAAAACCCTAAACCATAAAAATTCAGTCATTTGGCGGGCATCTTGAAAAACCCCGCCATTTTGTTTTTTTTAGGTGGGTCTCGTTTTTTATGTTTTTCTTATACCTGGATCTAACTTTGTGTAAAATTTGATGCTTCTATCACCAAATGCACAATTTCCCCAATATATTACACCATTCTGCTCCACTAGTTATAAAGGACCCGCTTTGCATTCTTGCTTAAATTCTTGTTTTGATAAACTGTTGTAACGCATGTAGTAGGTTAACCACACGGCAGCAGAACGTATAGTCACGGGTCTCATAAATTGCACGTGCCTGCACCTTCCCAGCCTCAAAATTAAATGAACTGGTCTGAGCACGCCCTTCCGTCTGCCGGATGGATTTCGACCTTTGCGTTATACCAGGGTTATCTGACCAACATGCTTCACACACATTTTGCAATCTAAACGTAATCCTCAGATCTATAAAACGTTCGTGGCGTAGGTTTTGTAGAATGTCAAGGACAATACATAGTACATAGTTGATCAGCTGTTATTTGAACGTCAGAAGTGCCTCTTTTTCAGCTGAGAATACTCTAACACGAGACACACTTTGTAAATAGGGGCATTTACCTGTCTCGTGTTCATGCATTGCAATTATTCGGGTCATTTACTATAAAACTAAACTGGAGAAGTCCCATTTGAAGCATCTGAAAGAGGTGATTAATACTTAGACGACAAATATATACATCCAAACTAGAGATATAATGTGAATATCGTTTGTATTTTGGTCTCAAGGAAGCTATCACCGTCGTTTAAAACGGAAGTAGGCACTGACGTCAACAACCCGACATCATGCACAGCGATCATTTGAGTCAAAATAGGGGAGATGGTTTCCGATAAATGACGCATGTGTCAACATGAACTTGCAAATATCAGGTCTGAAATCCTTGCCTATTGTAGTTGGTTAGCAGGTTATACAAACTATGTTCAAAATGATAAAACTCGATAACACGTCTACCTCCTGCATTTTATACATGCATACATTTTATACCAAACAAAACCCAGATAAACAGATTTGTTGTTATTAATCACTTTCCAAACAATTTATTTAAAAAAAACCCTTTCAATTTGGTCTTTCAATTTAGTCGTATCACTTATAAACGTGTGCCACACATTCGCTTGGTAACACTCGGCTTAATCTGTAAAGGCCTATATGAAATCGGACGCCACCCATTCCGAGTGTCATTCCTCCGCTATGAGTAACTTTCTCGCATACGAGTCCTCTGCCCGGTCACGAAAAGAGACGAGTAGCTACGATTGGCTTTATGTTATGCTTAAACATTTCCGGACCTTGTAACATACTGTTGGAAAGATATAAGATTGTGTAGCGTCATGCTGTTAGAAGGTAACTCAATTAGAATTCCATCGCTTCAAGTTCCTTTCGCCGTTTCTCGTTTCAGAAGTCTCTTCGCTGGTTTGCAATCTGCACTGTGACATGACTGCAAGATGATTGGTGGTTGAAACATAAAGGTAAAACTGTTACTCATCCGAAAGCGACTACTGTACAATGATCGATGGGAGAAGATTATTTGATGCGATTTCCTGAGTTTCGTACTGACGAATTGGTAAGAATTTGCAATGTGATTTATAATGATTTATGAATCGTCTCGGTGATCATACAAAACGTGTTGAGTTCAAAGTAATAAATACATGTAAATATATACCTAGTGAGTAAGAATCCTTGTCGAGTTAACGATGTTGTGTCTCCTTAGATCTTGAGGGCGCGGGGTTGGCGCAGTGGGTACCGCACTAGACTCGCAATCGAAAGGTTCCGGGTTCGAATCCCGCTCAGTTGGCTGTCGTGTTGTCCGGAGATGGGAGCTCCCTGGAACCACCGTAACGATATGGTTGAAAAATTACCGAAAATCACGTTAATCCAGACCCACTCACTCACTCTTTACAGAGACTTTAAATCGACGAATACGATGCCTTGACTGCAAATGTAGAAGTGTAGTATGCACAGGTAAAGTATTGTTTATTGTGTTACTCAAAAACTGAACAATCAGGACATCCTAGCAGCCCTGATCATTGGAATTCGTCCCCATCCCTTCGCAAACAATTACCATCAAGATAATTGTGACATAATGCAGAATCGTGTTGCTCCACCCCACCACCAAGCATTGCATGGGTTGTATGAAACTACAGGAAGACATCAAGCCGCCAACGTTCAATTACAGCATGATAGTAAGATAGACTGCTTAAGCACTTTGCCCTTGTGTGTGGTAAATTTCCGTAAGTTCACGAATGAAAACAGTCTTACGCAAATGTGTCACGAATGAAATTTTGTTCAGCAAATTTCTTCTGTGTGTGACGGGCATTATAATCTAAAACTACACAAGAAAGATTGGTATATTAACGTCACGTTTAGTTATATTTCAGCTATACCGGAAAGTTATCCAATAAGCAAAGTACACCCTAAAATAACTTTATTTTAATTTAAAATATTTACAAATAATACCTTGAACCTAAGTATGATTAGAACCCCCACTCGTTAAGGTTGGCTGAGCTTATTCACTCACCCTTGGCAGATGGAAAAGGAAAGAAACCCATGTGACTTGCTCAGTTTTAATGACTTTTCCACAATAATATCAAAGATGTTATCAAGTAAGTGTGCAAATAAGCAAAAATGTAGAGAGTTTATAATAATGCGAGAGTACATGTATGCTACCCAGACCTCATTAGAATACCCCCCAAAGGAAAAAGACCCCCAAAGCCATCCAAAAGAAATAAGAAAAAAAATCATCAAAAAAGCAAAAACAAAATTTCAAAAAAAGAGAAAAAACAACTACAAAAACTAAACCCCCAAATCATGGAAACCTATATTCACCACGAAACCCATATTCGTCATTTTTACCACTGAGGTATACCGTACTCTCTCCATTTTGGTGCTTTGCCTGAAGAAACATAAAAGGGTCAAGGTCATGTTGACATAGTTCGGTTTAATCGGAACTTGGATTCGAGCATCTTCGGAATCCAGGGCATTTATTATCACTCCGCAAAAGATCCGTCATATATCATGAATGTACTCCTATTCACCCGAGTCGTTTTGTCTGCATGAAAGGTCCAAATCTGCTACATATAAACAATCAATGAAATGTTACTGCACGAGAAGTAACTCTTGATAAATTTAAACACACAACGTTTTTACCACGCCGAGAGTTAGGAGATACAAGCCACATGATTGGACGCAAGCTGATTGGTGAAAACGCGTACGCCTGCCTCGAGACGATCGTCGTGAATAGAAGTGATTCCAGGGCACATGACGGACCTGGATTTCGAGGATGGGATTCGAGATCCAGAGGGAGAAATATGTATCAACAACCTGACTTCTAGCTTTGATCGCTGAATTTCTGGTATCAGAGCAAATATTAATGAGCTCAATCATGAGATTATCCCATTTCGTTTCATCTCTACAAACACTCTTCTTTGGGAATTATTCATATTCAAACATGCTAACGGCATATCGATTCAACTATCTTCCGAAAACAAACATAGTTTTAAACGTGCCAATAAACCATCTCACTACCAATTCATTTGAGATGCCTTTTACATTGATGCAAACCATTTAACGGAGATTCATTAATAAAATGATGACACAAGTGCAACTGCCCACTATTTTTGAAGTTACATGCATGTTACACGCTAATCGAAATAGTCCAGCACCCAATTGATGGCGAGAGTTTCTTTTCATTATTGTCATATATACAGACTAAACACGTTGGTCAACCACTTGTTTGAGGATACTTGTGTATGTGTATATTTTACCGGCAAAGTGACAGATTGGAAATTGCACTTAACGCTGAGAAAGAAAAGCTGCGCCGTTTTCGTTATCAAAGGATACTAGAGCAATGTTATTATTTGTGTAAGTACTGATTAGTAAAACGTCATTAAATCTGACATTACGTAAATACATGTCCTCATTATGATTGTAAGTTTTTGTTGGAAGACAGGACGTAAGTATTTCTATTTCGGGCCCATTTGACGAACTCGATGAACTACAACAACATACGTCCTTTTGGATTACATTTTTATAGTTGACACGCAACGTTTCAATCTTTGTTTGTATCGCTACTTAAGAGAGACGCTAGAAACTGCGTTGAAGTGTTGCATATCAACACTAAAACAAGTGTAATCCATAAGGAATTATGTTGTTGAAGGCAGCGCTTCTGAAAGAGATCGTTGAACTACGTTTGCCTCTTTGCAGTTTGCATTCGGTTATTTCTGTGCCAAACTGCCACCTCTATGAATCACAGCGCTGCAGTTATTTATAACAATCCTTTGTAATATATAGCTCATATAAAGCAAGATAGTGACAAAGTTAACTCTCATACCAACACGCATGGAGTAAATTCTGTGTCACGAGTTAGTAAAACCTCTAAAATAATTTGCCTTCAAGAACGGTAAATAATCATTACTTTAACAAATAATAACATCCTCAAAATGTAGCGAGGATGTAGGCGAGCCATCTTCAGAGCCTCTGTTATTCAATGAGCTTCAGAGCCTCTGTTATTCAATGGGCAGGTTTGACATGAGCGAGGGCATGTCTCTTGGTACTTCTACACAAAGGCTTGGTTATCTGGTCTGTCAGTACATACATTTTCTGAAAGAATGGATCACTTCTAAAAATCAATGGAACGACTGAAGAGCTCTTGTCCGCTTTTATCCAGTGATGCGGTTTCGACAGTCACGTTACAAGGTTAACACTGCTATCGAATTGCTACTTCTGAGAAAAACAACAGTTGCCTTGAATTCAACCATTTAAACTTGAACTGCCCTACAAGAATCCACGAAATCCTGATAAGGCCGGCTCTTCTCGAGGAATTTCCGTTCTATGTACTTTGATTTTCAATATATTTATTGTTACTGATAAGTAAACGTTAACGCCATTGTTTAATTATATGATACACAATTAAATATTCGTATTGCGCCAGAGGAAATTGGCAACCTTTCACTCGTGCATTCGTTTGATAAATGATTTGAAATAAATCGTACAGAGCATCCCTAAGGTAGATACAGTAAAATATAGTACACAGAGAAACAGTAAGTTACCACCTACTGTAAACATTGTAAAGAAAGGAATCAGCTGTTTCACCTACAATGGTGTACGAAATGGTCAAACATTTGTTAAAATGGAAGGAGTTAAAGTTGAAGTGGAACTATTCTTGCCGACTAAGATACACCTTAAGACGTTAAGCAATTTAGGAGACTACGGATGTCCACCTGGGCTATGCTCATTCTTGTGGAAGATCGGTCGATTGATGTTTGATGTAATCACTGGAGAAAATACTTCTCACTCCATGAGTTAGCTCTTGTGTGGTGTTCGATGAATTCGGTCTTAAAAACATGTTTGTCGATCTCGGTAGTTCTTGAAGTGTTTGGATACATGCCAAGAGGATCGTGATCAAGTACTTTAATAACGTTGCATTTAGAAAAAAAATATATGTATAAATCATATTGCATGATGTCTGGCCTGGGCATGTGGGAACTACAACCCGATGTTTGTGTTGGAAAACTTTGCTGTAGGGTGATATAATGCAGATTTGTGGGGCTTTTCAACTAATGAGATGACCAGAAAATATTACACCCCTTATCAAAATCCCAAGCCTTTTATGGAAAGGATAACCGCCTGAGACTGCCCTGAAGCAGCGCTTATTGAGAAACTGATTTCAGAAAAGGGAGGATGTTCTTTCATATTGTATGGCATATACTGACGTCAAAAAGAAAGTATACCAAGATTTTGAGAGACTACTGAATAAATTCACAAAAGCGTTGTATATACAAGAGATATCCCTTCAAGACTTGGAAGGTTTATCAATGAGATGATGTCAATCAAATTACGCTCACCGAAATCCAAGAATCCTTTTGATCAACTATGGCATACAGACGGAAGGGAAAATATTTGAAATCATTTGGCATATTTATTTTTGGACGTCAGTATAGATAGCAAGTGGAAAAGAGCAGCCTTAACTAAGTATCGCCAAAACGTCGGCCGCATGTTGGCATGTGTGTCGTTTTGCCTGAAGTGGGCAACGTAATATCCATAACCTTTCTCAACTCACAAGAGAATATATAGCCTACAATCTCTTTTAGCAAGTACCCAATTTCAGCTGGGTGGATTGAGGCAATGTGAGAAGACATTTACTGGTCAAAGTGACACCGCTGACAGAGTCAATGTCTTAGTGTCCCAATTACAATGAGATGATGTGCATGTATATTGATGTTGATGTTTTTGCTTATTTAGTTGCTTAATGGAAAACACAGCTGGCGTAGCTATGTTGTAATGTATCGTGATGAGACGAGTAACTTCATGCAGTGATAAATTGCTCATACATGGCGAGTGACGACTAGGGCTTGTAATGCAACATATAGCTGGAAAATGGAATATGGTCCCATCAAGGGTCATATTCAGGTCAGGTGTAAACCCAGTGATTTCATTGGCAAATCATCAGTGACCTGGGAGATGACCTCCAGATCTGGCTGCATCAGATCTTCTCAGCGCGTGGACTGCAGCAATTTCGAAATCTGACTCATTTAAATGAAGTATTCCACAGATCGATGAACCACTCACATACATATTCAATAATAAGCATAACACATCAAATATATTGCAATAAATAAATATTCGTTTCAGAGACACAGAAATGGTCCGTGTAGGTGTGATCGGTGCGGGTATTGTAGGGCTGTCTACCGCTATCAACATTCAGAACCTTATTCCCAGAGTTGACATCACGATAATTGCCGACAAATTCGGAAATGAGACGACGAGTTCTGGTGCAGGAGGGATATTTCGACCTAATCTAGGTCATATTAAGGGTGTTCCAATTGACACCCTCAAGTGAGTATTTCATGTGGAATAGTCAGAACAGAAGTTTTATTCCATCAGAAGTTGAGGCGTAACCTACTTTCAGTATATTCAGGTTTAAAAGCTGAAGTTGTCTTACATTTTGTGTAATGTGTGCGATATTTTTACATTATTGAAAGAACACAGAATAAAGTTTTGTAGCTATACATATTTAATGGCAAGTCCACCTCTTTGGTGAAGGCACGGTGAGCAACAGGTGTCGGACTGGTGATCCGACGATAGTTAGGTCGCGGGTTCGATCCTAGCTAGTGGCGCGCCGTGTTGTACCCTTGGACGAGGTACTTAACTGCACTTGTCTCAGTCGGCCCAGCTGAAAATGGGTATAGGCGCTACTCGGATAGAAACAGAACTTCCATATGTACATGTACTTGGATAATAAAGTGTTATTAATAATAATAATACTAATAATAACAATGGATTTATATAGAAACTAAATCGGTATCCTGAAAACAAACATAACACAACCTGTATCAATCAGTGACCTCTGTTTGTTTTTGAACATAGACGTGTTTTGTGACAGCTCTGTAGTGGTATAGGATTTGCGTTCGCCTAAATAATGCACATTTGCTCACAAGCCAGGGGCGTAGCTAGGAAATGTTCAAATGTAAGCACTAAGGAGTTGCTGAAAAATTTCATTAAACAGATGAAGTTCGTTATTGTTTTCAGTTGTATGACAGTAATAATAGGCTTACATAACACTATAGCTTCACAAAGAACAGATACACGTTTTATTTATTATTTTTTTTTCTTTTTTTCAAAATCATTTTTTAAAAGTGTTTTTTTTTTAATTTCAAATTTTAAGCTCTTGTTTTTTTGCTACATAGTAGTCACGCCACTACCCGCTCAACATCAAACGGGATTTAGGAGTTAGGTTGTTTATGTTCAGGGTTCGGGTTAGTTTTGTGTGATTTCTACCTTACAGATATACTTATAGGGTATAAAGTTTATTTTTACACCGAGAAATGCATGTCAGTAAACAGAAAACGAAAGCAGGGGGAACGAAAGGAACTCTTTCCGAAGTTAACAACATCTGATTTTTTAATCTCTAGCAATACGTTTAGAACAATTGCAGTTGAGCTTACATATCCTGTATCTCAAGTTAAGATGAACCAGTCCGGTGTCACGTTGAAAATTGACCTGAGAAAAACGGTGACACGCCAAACTTGGCTGAAAATTAAATCTACGGGCAATTCAGTGTAATGATCGATGGATAAATATATATTTTGGTGTCACCGTTGTGTCCCAAACGTGTGACCGTTTCCACCAAATATCTATCCCCGTTTCGTCTAATTGTGACCGTTTCGTCCAATCTCATGTCACCGTTATGGCGTATCGCCGTTTTAGCCAGTTCAATATTTGCTTACATTCATCCAAATGCGATGCGCAATCTATTTTTAACGTTAGACGAAATCGGCAAAATCCCTTTTCTTTATCGCAGCGTGAAATATTTGCGTAAAAAGTCCGAAAATTATACAGCACGGTATTATATCACAAGATGAATAGAAAGACAAGCTCTGAACATAGATCGGCGTACCTGCATCTTTGATTATGTTCCTTTAAGACGTACCATGAATAACGAGGAAAATTTAGTGGATTACAAAATAAACTGAAAGGAAAATCATTGAAGAGGCCCTTATCGAAGCTCTATTCAAAAACACTAACTCTATCTCCACATCTTATTTCAGTACGGTGAGCATTTGTGACTTTGCCAAATCGCCTTCGTCAAATACCCTGGATTCATTCCTTCAAACGGAAGTCGTTTGTGTGCATTGGAAAATCACGTAAACGAGACGAAGATAGCAAGGGAAGTAACTCTTGACAATAAACACAGCCACAACGGCAGATGCCCCAACAACCTAGTCGAGTGTTTCAATGGAGAGACGCGTCATCTGATTGGGGCCAGGTTTTCGCTGTGGACTCTTTACTGGTTGGTCGAAATGTAAGGTCACAGCGTTCGAAATTCATAGGAGTGAATCCAGGGTTTTGGACGAAGGTTATTCGGCCAAACCACAAATACACTGGATTTCGAGGATGATTTAGACACGCAAGTATCCGACCACATCTATCAAAGATGCATGAGTATGTAATTCAGATTCAGCTATACTTGTTCAGTCTAAAAGATAATTATTAAAATGACTGTTTCACTTTGAATAAAAATCGATGTAAACCAAGATGTGTGTTTCTCAAGTCTTAAAGCATGCAATCTGATCTCAAATATCTCCACTAACTCCTTTATTTCCATAATCGTCGTTTTCAGTTATAGAGTTATTGACAATGTCCTTGGCGTGTAGGCTTTGAATTGCCTTATCGACTGCCATTCCGATATACCTCGAGGACATACTCGGGCGTTAATAGTCTCCACAGAAGAGGTAATTATGCTCAGAAGTAAAGATTCCGAATCGCATTAACGAGCGTGGGTTTCACCGTGACGAAATTAGCTACACTATTTTTAAAGTTAACGGAAAAAGCGCAACAGTCGGTCGGGTAAATAAAAGGTTGGAATTTCAATTCTGATTCTCCCTCAAATGCATCAATTTATGGTCATTATTTTTCCATATCAGGTCGCAAACTGCACTTTTGCAGATTTATATTCAACTGATCATCTCTCTCTCTCTCTCTCTCATACACACACACACACACACACACTTTTACAATGTATGATTTACAGTTTATGGTATTTATTTCACACATATAGCACCAGACCTATTTCGCGTTCGCGAGCAACTTTAACAAGCAATTAAAGTTCCATATTTCTTATTCGATGGACATTTTTCCTAATCATTGACCTATATCCAACGTACAAACCACATGCAATTATTTTACACTCACTCCAGTAATGTTTACAAGGCACTTTCACATGATAAATATTGAAATTTCAACATATTTAAACAAAACTCTTCTATACTGATTGGACATGGCAATAATATACACTGACGTGCAAAAGAAAGATACCAAATGATTTCAATTATTTCTCCTTACGTGTAACAGTATATGTAACAGTCGATCAACAGGATTTTTTAACTTCAATGAGTGTACCTTGGTTGACATCGTGTCATTGATAAAACTTCTTAATCTTGAAGGTCCATCGTTTGCATATGCAAAGTATGTGTGAATTTATTCAATAATCTCTCAAAATATTGGTTACGTTTCTTTTGCTCGTCAGTATGCATGTGTATATATATATATCAATATGGACATGAATGTGGTGGCAGTGCGGATGAACCTTTATCATCTGTTTGTTCTTAGCTATTTGTAAACTGTCAGATCGTTTCGCTATCTTATATAATTATAATGAGAGAGAGAAAAAGAAAAAGAGTTACAACAGAAATATTTCTTATGTACACTTCCTCAAGCTATCAGTTTTTTGTTTGTTTATTTCAATAACGGTTGAAGGGTCATAATATGTATGTGCAATTTTGACGAAACGATTTTTTTCGTATCAATTCAGCTGTTCTTGTAATAAAACTAATAACATGTTTCTTGAATATTCATAACGTTTTTGTAAATGTGCACTAATTAAAGCATATTTTATACTCAGATCCAATAAGAATATCAAGTAATTTTATTATAAAAGCCAAGTTGTCCAAAACTGAATTTGGCACTGATGTCCTTCTTGCATTGAACCGTCAGGCCTGGATCAAGAAGGGGGGGGGGTGGTTACTGTGGTCACGTGCCTCCCCCATCCCACCCTTTAAATCCAAATGAAACCTTAAACTATTATGAAAACTCGTGAAATGGGTTGAAATTGACACTTTTTGAATGTTGGTTTTTCAAAACTTTCCGGGGGCATACCCCCGGCCTGGACCCCTCCCTAAAAATAATGTCGTTCATGAACTATGTTGTGCCCCTACCCAGCACACACAACCGCCCAGACCATTCCCTTAAAGTCTTGAGATATCACTGCAGAAGCATATGCACTGAAATGCCAAGGCTAGAAATGTGTACGATGTTTGTAGCACGCAACTCATTATTAAAAAACTGACGAAACATTCTCGAAATACCATTTCGATGTCGCAGGACAAATATAGTCTGAAATCAGGCCCGGGTCCAGGGGAGGGGGGCACTGGGGGCACGTGGTCCCCTCAGCTCGTCCCTTTAAATATGTTTGCTATTTTAGCACTAAATCAAGCCCCAAAACTCGTGAAATGGGCACCATGTTGCATGTCATGTCTTCAGAATTTCCCAGGGGAACAAGCCCCCAGACCTATCTGGAACATGATATATATATATATTCTTCATGACCTGTGTTGTGCCCCCCCCCCCCTGCGCCTTACACAAATCCTGGATTCGCCCCTGGAAATGAAAATGTATCCGTATCCAATACAGTATCTGAATCAAAGTTCATCTGAGCCAGATACAAAAATATCCCAAACTGGCTGGACGTCTGACCTCAATACCAGTGACAATTCTGACTACAATACTAAGTAAAATTCTGACTACAATACCAGTGACAATTCTGACTACAATACCAGTGACAATTCTGACTACAATACTGGTGACAATTCTGACTACAATACTGGTGACAATTCTGACCAGAATACCACTGACACATGGTCAAAAGTGATGATCAGAACTCGTTCCGGAGGTAAGGCGGTTAAAAGTCAGCTTATTTTATGTCGCTTTTTGCCTCCCGAAGTAAGGCGCCTCGTGTGTCTCGTACAATAGAAGTGGTCCGATTGGTGCCTCGTTTAATAGAAGTGATCCGATTGGTCCAACCGCCGAGGCGCTTTCTTTTCCTTCCTCTCCTGAGCGGGTACAGATCGTCTTAGCGAATGAAGACCTCGCCTTCATCCTTTACTGTCTCACAGCTAAAAGAAATCTCTCCAGGCTCGATTTAGTTCTGCATGGGTGAATCCAGGATTTGGGGAAAGAAGGGGTACAGAATGTGATTTTGGAAAAAAGTGGGGGGGGGGGGTGCGGAATGGAAAGGTTTCCTAGTATATGCAGTTTTACATAACACGATACAAACTTAACTGAAAAAGGAATATATGAGAATATCAAAACGAGGCTATAGGCGCACACGCATAAATATTAAGAGCGGTCCATTATGCAGTTGAGAGATTCTTAAACACTGCTTTGAATGGATATTCTTTTTTTATTTGTAAAAAAGGAAATTTAAAAGTAGAAAACATTTCTTAAATGTTGTGAAACCATGGAAAATAAATACATTAGGCTTTTTTTTTTAAATTTATCAAAATCCGATTCTGGTTTTTTGACGCGCTGCATATCTGTATAATATTTCTCCACACTCTGTACATAAACACATCTTTGTGCTGTACACACAAAAGAAGATTTACACATCTTTAATAACAGTAACGACACGGCGCGGTTCCGTGTATACATTCAGCAGCCCCGTGTTTGACTTGGCACTAAAAACGGAGAGAACGCCTTCTAGCAACAACCTTGAACTACTCTTTTGTCATTTTCCCAGAACGTCGATCCTTGAAAGATCAATTATCAGACATCAGAATATCTGGAGGCATCTTGCAGCTCAGCGGGTATTGATTTTGTATGAGTTTGTGTTTGGTTTGATTGTTTAAACAATCCTCAAATTTAATTTCCTGTTTGCATTTCGTAAACGTTTTTAAACGCTAAGTTTATCATCTTGTTCAACGTAACTACCAGGGTAACTGGATTGACATTTTTGACCCCAAGTTCCAGAAATCTGGCTTTTTTCAAGCTGGTTGGCGTCAGAAAAATCATTTGGATTTTGGGCTTCTTTTCTGACTGTTTTCTACACAAAAAGTAGATACCGTCCTTTTTCTGACGCATTTTCCTTCAAGAAAAATGTTTTAGGTTATTATTATTATTATTATAGGCAGCTTATATAGCGCACATATCCACGCTGCAAGCATGCTCAAGGCGCTCTGTTTTTTCCTGGTCATAGGACTTCCGTAAACGCACTTATACAGTCTCGACTCCCTGGGGAGTATACATCTCTTGCTGCCAGTAAGGCGCAGGGAGGTAATTCTCACAGACACTATCTCGTCCTCACGGGTACCCACTTAACAGCTGGGTGGACGATGGTGTATGCGTGTGATAATGTTTCCACTATCTGGTCATTTACCAACGGATGAGTGGGTTCTTTTACGTGCACAGGG
>JAUELE010102580.1:4418-14735 GCA_031471655.1 Diodora aspera
CGCACCCCCCCCCCATTTGACCCCCCTAAGGATACTTTTCTCTGCACCTCGCCGTGCTGTTGTGAGCTGTAGGTGCATTATAAAGTTGTGACGAAACTTATGCCAGTATTTATTACCAGAGGCGTGTTTAGGAGTTTCAGTTGGGGTGGGGGGCGTACTTTACAATAAGTTCTGAGCGGTTCTGGGGCATGGTCTCCCAATGCATGGTATGCTTTTCGGAAGGGATGTCTTGTCTTCTAAAACAAAACAAATGTCAAATAAATTTTCCAGTCTTTTATATAGATGCGACACAAATTATCCTTGATTATGACAGTATTCATTATAAACCAAAAATAGTAGCGTGATCTGAGTTTACATTTTACAAACATATAGGCTATCTTGACATTTATGTTTGTGTATGAACATAAAGGTAAATATGATAAATATCAAAGATATCCACATAATAATATATGTAAAACCATAGACTTGTACTGGGATGTAGACGAGATATCTATACACATTATAATACTAGGGGTGTTCCCCAGGTTTAAGCCTGACGTATAGGATCCCTTTTACAGTACTTAAACCCAAATTATCGTTTTATTTGATTGTCTAATGATAATATTGTTCATATATATTATTTTGACACAAATTGAAC
Source organism: Diodora aspera (assembly GCA_031471655.1). NCBI lineage: Eukaryota > Metazoa > Mollusca > Gastropoda > Lepetellida > Fissurellidae > Diodora > Diodora aspera. The sequence goes on from JAUELE010102580.1 coordinate 5,056, forward strand.
ATCTAGATTGCTCCAGATATTTACTTGTGATTTATATTTCGGAAGCAATGAACAAAATAAAGCAATTGATGATGACTGACGAAAATCCGAATGGAAGCATCGACGTTTTGACTGGAGAAGACTGCGTCGCACGAAATCTGTGATGGGCATGAAACATGTCCTGTGTGTGGCAGGGTTCCACATCAGAAAGAATTTGCTTCAACTGATAAGAAGTACATGTAATTTGTGTGACAGAAGTGATGACCTTTGTCTGAACACATGACATTGGGGTCAGCCTGGCATTTTTTCTTAAATTAACTTGTATATTAACTAAATCATAGAAAATAGTTCAACTAGGTTTTATTTTACTCTACAATTTCTCTGACAAAACGTTTTCATTAAATTATTGAATGACCACCGCATTGTTTCAGCTTGTTTTGATAGCGATACTGTATCACCTAGCAGACGATTTTCTGTCATCTGTGGCACGCTTCCTGAGAATGATGTCAGACACAATATTTTGTTCATGGCCCTGATGGGTACTGGCTAAAGCTTTGTGTGAATGGAGGAAATGGTTACACCACGCCTTTTACCCAGTGATTGACAACAATTTTGAATTGGAAACAGTTGAAATTCAGATTATTTTGAAAATGAATAGGCCCATAATTTATAAAATACTGCATCTTGTTGTAAGTTATTGGGCAACTTTGTTCCTTTCTATCTTATAGACAACTGTAGAATTTTTCATCTTTGAAAGTGCACTATAGAAGGAGATTTTGAACAACTTATTTCAAATTTGGTCAGAGCTCTGATTAGCATAAGCACCAGAGACACGTGTGAGCAGGGGGCGTAAAGCCCTTTATATACTTTGCCCCGGCCTTTTAAGTATTGTAAAATTCCAATTACAGAACTTTATAAACAAAATATCCATCAAGCCACAAACAATTTGGTAGATATGTGTAATAAAATACAAATATGAAAACGAAGTTTAAATGTACGGATCAACTGTATCATGCTGATCTAGCTAACTGGTGCAGGGAGCTTTGTGACCTTCAAGTGCTATAAGGAGTTGACAGGAGACACGGAGCTGTGTGTCTGGTGTCTGGCTGCCCCAGGGTAGCTGGAAATGGCTTCAAGAATTAGCACCAGATTCAAATTAGTTTTTCAAAATAAGAATATCATTGTTTTAACAAACACGATGACGAGGATATACCTTTTTTACCTTTCCCTCTGCGAGTTTTGCTTAAAGGTAAATTTCGACATAAGGCGCGATCTATGACGTCACAAACGCAATCAGAAAGTCGCAATTCACCGGAAATGCTTCTATCTTCATTCATCGGAGACATCCTAGAGCACGAAAATTTGCTAGAAATGTCACCGAAACTTAGCTAGGAAGTTATGTAGGTCATCTGTCGTGTTTGCAGCATGACTCCACCGGGAGAGACTTCTCTGTGTTTAGATAACGTTCTGCGTTTGCAACAGAGGAGCCAACTTCTGGTTTTAATTGTGCGCAAAGACCAGAGCCCAATAAGACCACAGAATTATTTCACATATCCTCTTAAGCTGAAGATCAAGATAAAAAAATCCAGAGTGACATATATATTACTAATACAGACAGTATTAGCCAGGTAAAAGTTACGTTAATAATTCTTTAGTACACTACTCAAAAGAAGTTAAGGGTCAAACCTGATAGAAGCATGAACTGATGTACTCGATTTTGCTGTTTGAAGAAGTGAGAACTAGCCAATGAACATATTTTTTTAGAAAGGATGTTTTCATGCAATATTGTTAGCACTGAAAATTTACCAATTACCTCAACGATCAAGTAAAAATTAAATGCTGAAATTTTTTGAAATGTGCTTCATATGAAATGTTTCTCAAAATTTTAAATTCATGATGTATCGGCACATGCAGTAGTTCGACTTATCGTCCATTGCTGTCACTCCAAACATGCGCACATTAAAGTGTGACATGTGTGCCAACATGTTATTATGTTGATTTCCGATATAGATATACTGCTTCTTGTTAACAAAATAGTTTTCACCCTTAACTTATTTTGAGTAGTTTAAAATGGGTTCAGTCAACAATGCTCGATCGTTAAACGTCTTTTAATACTTATTATTGTATTAACGTTTGAACGACACTCAAACCATGTACGATATATCGAACATTGAAAACCGAATTCGTGTTCCAGTGATTCTAAAATCACTCACAAACGTGATTGTGTGGACAGCCCAGAAACACAACTTTAAGAGAAAGCGAAAAAATCTATATTTCCTTTCGCGTGTTTACAAAGTGTTCACAGTAGAATGTTTAAAGAATTTCCATCATTCAGATCCCGCCCATTTGCCCGACTCTGGGTCCTGTTAACTACCGGCTGACGCCCGTTCATTGATTGGATACACATCTACAGAAATGTTTTACTTCTAGGTTCTCTTCTGAAATACCGCAACGGATGAACGGAGCTCAAATGACGCTGTTGCGTTTCTGATGAACTCTTTTTCGGATTAGGCGGAACTCGTCGCTACACCGAAATCATCGCCACATCCAAAAAGTCACCACAAATTAACCTAGATGGTAGAACACAGCAACCAATCGATGTTATTGTAGAAAATGTTTTACAAGTAAATATACTGCCGGGCAAAAAAAACGATACTACATGTAAATGATTTCAGTTACTTTCCTTTACGTCTTTCTGTCATAGCTGATCAAAAGGATGCTAGGATTGCAACGAGTGTAATTTGATTGACATCATATCGTTGATAACACTTCCTAATCTTGAAGGGATATCTCTTGCATATTCAACGCAATTGTGAATTTATTCAGTAGTCTCTCAAAATCTTAGTATCGTTTCTTTTGCCCGGCAGTTTATAATATTTTAATTTAAATTATATATAATTAGAATGACTATATAAAGTACGTGGATTAACAGGGCTTTTCTAACTTCTATGGTTTCAGCTGTCATAGACGTGATCGCAAAGTAGACTTGATAAATCTCCTTTAACAATTATGTCCATAGGATCTTGTGAGAGATTAGCCTACATACATAAGAATATAAGAGTCTTCCATATAAAACTATCTTGAACTATATTTATTAGTGGAGGAAGCGAGATGTGATCGTAAACTCGTTAGAATAAACTGTGAATACTTTAATGACAGCGGGCATGCGCTAAAAAACTCGTGCTGAAATCATCCACCTTCTGAACCGGTGCTGCCTGTTTTCGACGGAGTAAAAACAGTAAATGTCTTTTCCACACACGGACCAACACCTGCTCAGATATATCTTTCAAAAGTTGAAACCGAAAACGAACGCGGAATCTTAATTAGGTATAAATGCTCCCTTCCCTTGTGGTTGCCATAGTTCGTTTTTTGTATGCCTCCATTCCCTTTTTATAATTAACTTTTAATTATAACTGTAGGGGCGTGATCTGGAAGGATGGTTTACATGAAGTTTTATATAACCATTGAAACCCGAGATTTTGATTTATGTATAATTACAGTCGGAAATATGTGATGATGTTTTAACTTACTTCATTAATAACCCAAAAAAATAACCTTAAAAACGACAGACTTTATCAGTCACAATTACCAGTTCCGGTATATTTTATATTCACAATCTTTAAACTTTCATACTGGCTGATTATACTTTATCTGTTTTAAGGGGAGGTAATTTTGTAATTATTACTTGTAGACTTGGTCGATTTATTGGTGTTTATTGGAGATAATTTGTAAATTCATTACATTTGATAATGTCACATTTGTATCACGCACAGTTCCTTTGTGACCAAAAATTACCGTATAAAGGTTTTACATTTTTATATTTTGTATTTTATATTTTGTATGTTCCTTCAATAGACTTGCTTAAGTCCTCAACTGTAGAGTCGGAACTCTAGACTTAGTTATTTTAAGCTAGAGTGGCGTAGGGCTCTATAAAATGATACAGTCATGGAACAGGACTAATTTTCTGTATTCTCACGTAATAGTCTTAACTATTAGCATTTTAAAATGTGTTCACGAACACAGGGATATAACGTCAATGAAATTTGTCACTATTCTCAAAAATCGTGACTATTTTCGTATTATCTAAATCCAACAATTGGTAACAACCTAGATCCATTCGAGACACGTTTGAGCAAAGCGTGCTTATTTCGTTTACGAAATACGTTTATTAGACGGTTAAAACAAGTCCTCTTTTGTTCGTATGGTATATCATATGCAAACTGTTAAGACTTTCAAATATGCAAATGAGGGTTTCGAGTAATGTCACTATACATGTCGCATCCTTTCTTCGTTAATAACCCCTGACATGCCGACACGCAGAAGAAACACTAAATATAATTCGTCCATTAGCATATGAAGGCGTTTATGTTAAATCGTGTAGGATGAAGTATTCTCTGCCTCCTGTATGAATGCCACTCATCTGTTATGTACACAGAGTTTAAACAGCCCACCTCCGCCACCAGTGAGTGACTTTAATTGACGGAGCCATAAAATACGCCGCCATTAAAATAAGTGCAAGAGAATCTTATCTCTTCGTGATCATGACGAGAACGTGTTATTTATAATAAGAAGGTTTCTCACTGGGCGCATTGTTTTCTGCTGGAGGTAACATCCGAGTTTTGTTTATGTCGTTTGCTGTCATTGGTTCATTCACATCGTTGCGTCGAATGTTTTTAATATTTCCATTAACACCATGAACGCGTTCGCGGATTAAATACATGTAAGAAAAGTGTTTTGTGAAAAACATGTTTTGTGACTTGTAATTTTATATCTTATGACATTTTGACTCTAGTTGTGTTTTAATAAATATGACGTGTCTCATTCCGTTGTAACTACATTATGCCCAGTTTTTGCATTGCTCCATGCTTGAACAATATTTCTGAAACGAGGCGGTGACATCTTAAAATTGCTTAACAGTTAAATGAAAACAAATCCTCCAGATTTCAACCCTCAAATTAACAAACATAATAAAGATTGACGTACATGCTAAGGTTGGATCTTACATTTATTAAATGGCACCATTAAAGATTATGGATTTGATAAAGATCACTTTAACGTACTAATTTTAATAGACTTGTGTCAAGACCATGAGTCAAGGCATATAAAATTGAACATCTTACTCTACCATTGTCATCTCTACTTGTCTGCCTCACAGCTAGGAGAGGCAATAGAGTCTCAGGAAAATAACCTGCCTCTGATTTTACATATATGTAAGGAACTTTAAAGCCTTAGGGTCTTGACAAAAGTCTGTGATTTGAATTAGAAGACGATATTACCTGCCACGCCTTTAAAGAAACACCCATGCTTATAATGTCTACCCTGGAACCTGCTAATACTGGAACTGGGACGGTGAACCAGTGCCTCCCCGACTCGTGTTGTTTGCTGACATTCATTGCGGCTTGACGAGGCACATCTCTTTGTTTCCATTCTTAAATTGTTCATGTCTGATACTCAAATATTATGTACACTGCAGTCTAAAAGAAACTATATCACGACTTTCATTGACGAATGAAGAAAAATAAACAAATGCTGGCTATTTTTCTAAATATTTATTCACGAGAGTGTTGTTTCACTACGATGTGAATGACATGAACCAAACTGCACAAAAGTAAGAACATTTTTGATGAACCGTGACACAAAACGGAGTTGTTCCATTTTTAATTTGTATAGTTTCTTTTGAAAGTCAGTATAGTTTGTTCAAGACAGTGTTGTTTCACCACGATACGAACGAAATGAACCAAACTGCACGAATATGAACATTTTTTAAAAACCAGTGACACAAAGCTGGTAAATGTTGTAACCATTTTTATCTGTAAAGTTTCTTTTGAAAGTCAGTATAGTTTATTCAAGAGTGTTGTTTCACCACGATGCGAAAGAAATGAACAAAAACTGCACGAATAGGAACGTTTTTAATTACCAGTGACACAACACAAATTTCGTAAATGTTGTAACCACTTTTATCTGTATAGTTTGTTTTGGACCTCAGTATAGTTTATGTATGTATATCTTATGTTACAGTCTCTCCTTTTCCTAAAGTGTTATCCGTGGTCTTGCCAACAGCGCACAGAGTATACTAGACTTTTGTCAAGTTCCTAAGTCACGTTTAATCGCTCTCTTGTTATTAATTGTAAATTGCTATGTGTATCGGTAATGCATATCACCCTATCCATGCTGTGACTTAGACCCCTGTGGCTGGCAGGCGTATTAAAGGGATATCATTTTAAACAGGGCATTCTAGTATAATCACAGTCACAGGGACTTGTTGAAAGTCTAATGCAGCGGTATATAAGTTGAAGAAGAACAACAACAGAGCGTCCTCGTATTATATTATGATACTCTTCTGTACTTTCAGCTCCTGATGTCCAGCAGCCCGACTACCACGTCCTCGAGTTCCTGCTGTGAGAACGGCCGCGCCCTGGTGACCAACCCCCACACTGGTCAGAGCGTCTGCTCCTGTCAGTACACACCCTCCCTCCTCTCCTACTCCCGGGTGGCGGGGCTTGCCGACAGCGTGTACCCTTCCAACCCCTACACAACACAGGGTTATGTCCCCTTGGGAACCGATCCGTCAGCCTTTTACCCACCTCTGGTGAGTAACCTATTTTTTGACATACACTACTCAAAAAAAGTTTAGGATCAAACATAGTCCTGCTCCATGACTGGAATTTTAAAGAGAAGATACAACTTTATTATTCCATAAAAAAATTGGTTTACTTCCCATGAGGTCTCAGAAGTAAATGACATAAAAAGACAAAGTTTAACATGAACATACATCATAAACACACAAGGAAGATAACATTGAAGAGAAACTCTGAGTCAGTCTACCTCAAGTTAAGCAAGTCTAGACTATATGCTATTCCACATATGAAATTATGGACTGTAGAAGGCAATCTCTTGAAGTAACATACAAGAAAATAACATTAAATATTTCATGGACTAATTTTGAGTCCAAGTCAAACATAGTGATAACGCCATTTTATTGAGACGAGGTAGTGCCTAACATGTTGGCACACTGTCACATGCCAATGTATTCATGTTTAAAGTGACAATCATGAACAACACATTCAAATGCTACATGTGCCTATACATCATGAATTTCAGGTTTTGAAAAAAATTCATGTGAAGCAAATTTTCCTAACAATATAACAATATTGCATGAAAACAATATGTTCATATGACTAGTTCCAGCAAACCTTCAAACAGCAAAATTGATTATATCAGTTTATGCTTATATAAGGTTTGACCCTTAACTTATTTTGAGTAGTGTATAACACTAATTGGATATTATATTTAACTTTGATCTGTGACACGCCTCGTCCTGTGTAGTTATAGTAGAATTGTGAAGCATATGGATTTGAAGTTGATATATCTGACTACACACGACGGTTGTGGCTTACACGGCTTTGTGTATCACGATACACGATGATGTAAGTATTAGATCGTGGATGACGTCACTACATGCTTGGTTCGGGACACTTTTCATATTACATTTGTCTATAACATGAGGCATGCTTGTCCAATTCTTGGAATCCTGCTAACATCCTGATCTGCAGGACACCTTTCCAACGAAAGATACACACACGTGCATTTTGGTGGGGTTGTCTCGTGCAACGCACGGAAGTCACGAGCTTGTGAAGTTAAGCAACGTCGAGCTCGGAGAGTAGTTGGATGGGTGATCGGCTGGCGTTCGAAAGCTTCCAGGCCTTCAAGGGTGTCAGGGGTGTGACCTTGGGCAAGTGGCTTCGTTCGTAAATTGCCTCAGTCCACCCAGCTGAAATTGGGTACTAGTATCTGATTGGAAGTGATGGTAATGTGAAAGTTAACCTTCCAACGCCTAACTGGTAGCTTGGGTTGTATGCTCCCTAGGGAGTTGAGAAAGGTTGTGGATTGTACATTATTCCAATGACAAGGGTAGTAATGTAGAGCGCTTTGAGCATGCACACTGTGCGTGGATGTATTGCTATATAAGTCTTCTCGTTATTAAGTTTCTTCTGCAGAATATCATTTCTAAATGTTCCTACTTTGATGAATAAGTTCGTTAATTGCAGTTCAGTTTTAGTACCCTACATTTCATTGCACAGTCATGTCGTTAATTAAGGTTACAATTAACTAAGTTCTGAGAAAAAAAACCCAAAACATTTCAGCATGATATTGAATGTATTTCATTCCCTAACAACTCACGTTCTTAAGTTTGGCCTTTTGCTTCCAATGTCAAGGTCGTGTGAACCTGTCATAATACATTCCAGTGAAACGTGACTTACTAAATATTCCATTTATCATAAATACCCACTTTTTCGTCCATCACAACTTCTTGAATTGCGTTGAGAAAATATATTTCGTATTCGTGACTTGCGAGATATTTGTTGTAACAATAGGTGGAATGTTTAAAGATTTTGATGAAATGAACAATTTTCAATTAATTTTCTTATGATCATGTCCGAGAAACGGATATATACATGTCATGTACTATTAAAACAGGAGTGACGTAATAGCAGAAGTGTTGCTCGCTGCAAACTCCATGAGCTTTCCCTCTCTGTACAACAGCTGTATGTTGTATGGACTGGTTGTACTGGAGCCTCAGCGTCATCGAAGTTATTGAGCTCTTCTTTTCGTTTCTGTTCTAGTCGTTGTTGTAGCCGTTCTGAGTTCTACTTCTCTGTAATCTAACGGAAACTTTATGCACATGATATAACTTTATGTTCTCATATATGGATACTGGTACACTGTTTTAAGCCATGTGTGTGCGTGTGTGTGCGTGTCTGTGAGAGAGTGTGTGTGTGTGTGCGTGCAATTAGTGTCGGGTGACTGAGACACGAATGTCAATATCTTATATTTTTCAGTTCAGTCAATGTTTTAAATACTCCATACTCAATAATTCGTACGTCTGTATGCCTACTTGTACGAGTCGTGTGTGTGTGCGTGCGTGCGCAGGTGTGAATTAAATAACCTATGCTGATTGTATCTGTTGTTAGCAAATAGAAATACAGTATTTTTACCTTATCTTATCTTACAAGCTCGCCATCTTCCATTATTTCAACATAATATCCTTCAGTGAAATCATCGTTCACCATATTGTTGGTACATTGATAATATAGGAAATACATGTAATTGTGTCTTGGTGATTGGTATATAACTGACCTTAATGGCGTGGGTTCGAATTCAGTAACCACCAAAATAGTAATATAATAACTACTTGTTAAGAGAAATCTGAGTGAAATAAATAAACTGTAAATCATAGATTGTAAAAGTGTATGCCCAATTAAATAACGCCGTATTCCCTGATGCAGACGAATTTATGTTCTATAGTTTCACATAACCTTATTCAAAAGATTTCTCTGAGATTTTTTCCAAGAATATTTCGTATTATTTCCGAATTCGAGGAGGAGCCGAATGCCTTAATTGCCAAATGCAATTTTTTTGAAGGTTTGTAAAAACGTTCAAAATTCTATCAAAATGTTTGGAATGCGTTCATTTCGCCTTTTAGTACCCGTGGGAGGGTTACAATGAGATCTGTGTCTTTCACGAAGTGAAACAGTAACATATATAAACGCATTGTATTTTGAGTGGATCCGTCGTGATATGTACATATACTGACGTCCAAAAGAAAGTATACCAAGATGTTGGGAGATTACTGAATAAATTCACAAATGCGTTGGATATACAAGAGATATCCCTTCAAGACTTGGAAGGTTTATCAATGA
>JAUELE010102691.1:0-14735 GCA_031471655.1 Diodora aspera
GCACATCACATTGCGCTATGGCTGAAATATTGCCCCCTGCAATGTAAAAATCCATTTCACTCACTCACTCTTACTATCGATCCTGTGTTGTCCCTTTTACTGATGTGCGTCTTGCACATCACATATTGCGCTATGGCTGAAATATTGCCCCCTGCAATGTAAAAATTCATTTCACTCTCTCACTCTCTTTCAGTCCAGAGGGACAGGAGCCCCAACACTGATGTGATGTTGGCGAGACCATTGTGATTTGGTGAAAGATTGCCAAAAACAACGTAAAACCCCAAATCACTCACTCAATAAATTCAGGACTTTCATTGTGAAATAACCTGTATTTTTTTCATTTCAGGGACGAAAGTGTGAAAATGAGGATCTGCTGTCTTTTAGAATAACTGTTTGCCATTTTATATTGTTACATGTTGACAACTTTGTAAATAGAATAGTGGAGACAGTCAACACCAATGCTTTTATGAATACATGGTTAACATTTGCCAAGGGAGGTAACTCTAGAAAATGTATTTCGACAGTGCTATTCAATCAGCATATTTTGCCATATTTTCTCGAGAATGGGTTGCAGTGCAAATGTGTGTGCTACTGCAGACGTCAGTTAAGGGAGGCAACTCCAGAAAATGTATTTTGAGGCAGAGCTGTTCAATTGACAATTTTGCCAAACTTTCCCACGAGAATGGAGAACAACACAAATGTATCTTCAAAATGCATGATCAAGGGAGGTAACTCTAATATGCTCTTCCCCAAAAATGATTCAAAACGCAAATTCAGAATTCAAAGGTAAAGGGAGATAACTTTATTGTGATGCACTGCATATTTAATCCTACGTTCTGTAAGACTGTATTAGAGATGGGAAAGGTGACGAGTTTGTAATTGGATTTTGTGTCAATTGTATTGTCCCCTAGCTGTGAAATTTTATGTGTCTTATTAACACCTTCAGCGCCGCCCGGTTTTCGGCGTTTTTCCTGCTTGGGCCGCAATGAATTGCGAAGTATTAGAGACATAAATAGAAACGGCAAGGATCATGGGGATTCTCTAATGTTTCAAAGGAGGACACGAGACGGGACGCGCCTAATTTGAATTTTTCGTCACGTAGATCTACGTGATTCGGCCCGTAGGGGAATACACTCACATACGTAGATCTACGTGAAACGGCGCTGAAGGTGTTAATGTGTCCCTCTGTCAATCTGTGACAGTTTGCACAAGGCATGATTGCCAAAAACTCAGACAAAATGTGACTACCGAGAGTGCTGATGAATAGGATGTAAGTGATTGTCTTCTTTGTTAGTGTCATGCTGGCCTTGGGTGCTATGATTTTTCCTTTGATACAATACGCCACAATGATGTGGACAGTCAGGTTGTATCTATCTTAAAACCTTGCACAAATGTGTATGATGTGCAGAATGAGATTCTGCACATCACAAATATTTTGAGCATGTTTGAATCCCTAAAACACAACAGCCATTGCAAAATTCTCGCTGTATCATATCTTAAAACATTTTACACGGGTCCCTGAGTTTCAGTAATGAACATGCTCAACATGGAAGTTACTATTGGTAGATTAAGAAATTCCAAGATTTGAAAAGAACTGTTGACATGGTTATCGACCGATCTGTCGACAACCAGGACAATCAGGCTAAAACTTGTGTCGACAAATTGGTAATTCAGACAACTGGTCAAGCAGAAAGATCATTAATTACTGTAACAACACATTTTCACTGCGTTCATTAAAAACAAAATTGTCGGGTTGCTAAAACTTTATTAAAAATATCGTCAAGAGAGCAAGTACAACGTAGCAAAATTGTCTTAACAATAGATAACACATTACAAATAAATAAATATGATATAATAAATTATAATATACTGACATATCTCAATTAGGTCGAAGTTTAAAGTCGGGGTTTAATGTCCGAATAAATTAAAATAGCAATGGAACTTTAATCTAAGGGATGTTAAGGAGACAATTTATACTGTGTCATTCATAATGAGATGTTCTCAGTGTCATGGTAATGATAAAAGAGTAAAACAGCTAATTTTATCTTCAGCTGCTAATCCGTCATAGACGAGTAATTATATGGTTGTCGACATATCGGTACTTGTAAGATTTCATTTGTCGATGGATCGGTACTGGTAAAATTTTATTTGTCGACAGATCGGTCTGACACCACCTGTCGTAACATGACATGAATGTCAATAAAAAAATTAAAAAAATTATTGAATAAAAAGTGCAGTCATTTTTCAAAAGCGCTTTGTATCCAGCAGATGTCAACTTTTTGTGTCCCAAGGGATAATGGAAATGATTGTTTTGGGGGTCCCCATGAGCAAAATTCGAGCGATGGACACGATATACTGCATCCCGTAAAATCCTGTTTTACATGACACGATTATGGCCAATTCCATAGTGCAATTTTGTTGCATCATAGATTTTCACAGCATCGTGCCTTCTCGCTGGAACTATTATTTACAGAGTCTGACACTGGCATTTGTTTAAGTTTAACTACTTTTTTGCAAAAGTAAATTTGAATTTTCTTTATCTGAAATAGCATTTGGTTAATCTGCAACTGACTGTAAGCTTTGAGAGTTGTCTGTTTGAATCCCACTTGTTCTATTTATAGATCTGTAAGCTCAAAGTGAATATACTGGACTGGAGTGAATATGGGCGTGGCTGCTTGTCTGATAATCCATGACATTCCTGTGATCTGAGTGTGTGAGGATAGCACATTGGCCTTCGCGGGTTTTACCACGCTTGGTCTGCTATCAATTGCCATCTAAATATGTCACTCCATTCGCTTCACTCCATCTCATCAACTGTTCATGTCATAGTAATTTGAATGTAAGTTTTCAATTTGACCTCGATCTAACTTTGTATACTACTCAAATGAAGTTTAGGGTTAAACATAGTAATAACAGTTTTATTTACAAGAAGCAGTGCATCCACATGATGATCAGTGTGTGCATATTTAAAGTGACAATCATGAACAACACGTGCAAATGCTGCATGTGCCGATACATCATGATTTTGAGGAACATTTCACTTGAAGTAAATTTTCCGAAAAATCATTAAACTTCATTAAATTTTCACCTGACCTTTGAGGTAACTGGAAAATTTTCAGTAGTAACAATATTGCATAAAAGCATCCTTTCGAAAAATATGCATATGGTAGGTGTTGAGTTCAAGTTCAAGTTGTTTATTGTACAAAAGGCCACTGGCCCCTAAACAAATAAAGGGTAAATAATATAATACAATGAACGTATTATCACGTTTCACATGAAAAAAACATTTGGACAATATGTATACACAATAAATAGGGAAACATAATATATATACAAATGGTAAGTCAAGATGGACAATTTAACATGGATTTGCGATGACGCATTGCATAATAACTATATTTAGCAGTATTCCGAATAACAGTATCCTTACTAGTTGACAAAAGATTAGTAAGTGTCTGACGGTTACAATATTCAATCTTTATAATTGAAAGATAATGTTGTCCTAGGACTCTATATTCATCACAAATGAACAGAAAATGAAACTCATCCTCAATATCACTGAGGCAAAATGGACAAGTGCGTAAGTGTTTTTCGGTGGAGTTTTGTCTTTCAGTGTTAATTCTAAGGTCAGACAGGGTAGGTGTCGACAAACCTTCAGACAGCAGAACCGATCATGTCAGTTTAATTATAAGCTTACATCAGGTTTGACCCTTAACTTCTTTTGAGTAGAACAATACAATTGAAAAATACCAACCACAATTCCTCTATCCATTTGAGCATGGAATAGCCATTATGGTAGCTATCCCTTAGACTTGATCATTGGGGATTCATCACGATAGGGCTGAAATATTATGTAAAACAACGTTAACTTCAGTTTTCCTGACTCCTTCATCAAAGTCATCTTTGAAATCCAGGGCATATATAACTCTGCCAACATATGCCCCAGAATCACTCCTATTCACCATGACCGTCTCTAGACGGGTGCTTTGACCAATCAGCGAAGCTTCCACAGTGAAAGCTTGCATCCAATCATGTGACATGTCGTCGCCGATATAGCCACCAAAAGGAGGCGAAAAGCGACGTAAAATAAGCTGACTTTTAATTAATCATGTGACATGTCTCGCCTAACACTCAGCAAAGTAAAGACGCTATGTGTTTAAATTTATTAAGAGTTACTTCTCGTGCAGTGAATGTGAGATTTCATTGGTTGTCTATATTTAGCGTATTTGGGCTTTCCAAAAACATGTGACAACCATTGTGAATAGGAGTACATCAAGGGCATACGGATTGTTGGTGAAGTCATAGATGCTCTGGATTTCAAGAAAGCATCAATGTGTGATTTCATGGTAACCTAGCAACCAAAGAAATGAAGGGACCATTTCAGAAGCTTAATATCATAGAGATGGATAAGAATTTAATGTCATTGTAAGAGTGCGCTCTGACACCATGTGATGGTGGTATGACTGAAAGATCGACAAAAGCTGTGTTAAATCCAGAATCACTCATTCTTTCTTATTTCGAAGGGGTGCGGGATGGTGAAGTGGATAGCGCGTCGGCCCAGTGATCTGCCAGTATTGGCAATCATGGTTGGAGTCCCGCCTGGGAACCTATCTTTCAACCTGTCGATTGAAGCTTTGCACTGACATGGCGTTGGTGACACTGTGGTGATATGGCTGAAAGATTGCCAAAAGCCACGTAAAATCCAAACTCACTCTTATTTCCAGCGGAACCATTACCTTAAAGCCATGATTTTATAAGTTGGTGTAACATCACATTTCAACATCCTAGATGTCTTGAGGTCTGAATACTAAACACAGATCATATGGACACAATTACGGCTTACTTCCCCAAGATATTTTCAACTCTCTGGAAAAACATTTTTGATGAAATTGTTATTGTCAGCTTCCTGCGTCTATATACAGTGCCTGCTTATTTACAAAGCTTTTCTGTGTTTTGAATATAACAGATTTTGTAAATTGTACACGGTGAAACATTTTGCATCCACACATGTGCCTTCTTTTATACATGTATACATAGTTTGAGAACCACATGCTATTTTGTGCAATGTTTTTTGATATATTTTCCAGGACTGTGTCCTTGATGTTTGTGTTTTGTACATGGTACTGCTTACAAATGGTTGAAACTTTGTTCAATACCGTGGTTATGTTCGAAGGTTTGGGAATTGTAATGTTAAAAACGATCACATGGACACCTTGGCCCTTGCAGGCCCCATCCAGAAGGCAAAACAGCAATGCAATTGTTTGCCTCACTTCAGACATCGGTCAAGGAAGATAACTCTGGAAAATTTATTTTGAGGTCGAGCTTGCTGTCAGATTGACAATTTTGCCAGACGTCCTCCAAAAGTGGTGAACAATACAAATGTATTTATGGACTTTAGAATACATGATCAAGGGAGGTAATTCTAATATGCACAAGCATAATTGTTAAACACCGTCTCGGTTTCATCTTCAGATGGTGTACAAAACATTATCGTTCGGCAACAAAGAATGAAGGAATGTGGTACTTACTATAGTCTAGGAGTTCAACCATGATTTTTAGTAGAGCTTTGCTAATTAAAACATATTAATTATGCTATGTAAAATGGTATTTTAGTTTGCGAGCAGCCATCTTGGTGGCCATATTGGATTTCTTAAGATGCTCAATGATGCCAGGATGATATCTTTCAGTTGCATGTAGAAGTAGTAGGAGAAACATAGAACAGAGTTGTTTACGGAGCTCACACGTCTTTATTTACATCACTGCTAACACCGTTTTCAAGCACATGTGTAGGTACATGTAGCAACACCAAACATAGTCCTCACGTAATTAAAGACTAGTGACCTGCATAAGCAACTCTGTTCTACGATGCCAGAGTGGCATCATTCATTTTTGGGAAGAGGATAGTCTGAAGATGAATAAAACAGGCGTTGTCCCTTTTCCTGATGTGCCTCTTGGACATCACATTGTGCTATGGCTAAAATATTGCCCCCTGCAATGTAAAACTCCATTTAAATCAACCTCGGGGGACCTGCATCGCTGTTTTGACTTCTGGTTGTTGTGAAAAGAGGTCTTCATGGTTAACAATTTCTCCCAAGTTGTGTTCAGTTCTAAGTATCTGGAATGACGGGTGTAATGCATGCAGTCTAATTCATAGCTACAGATAAGCTTTAACACCAAGGGACTCGGGATGGCGCAGTGGTTAGCGCCTCCGCCCAGAAATCTGCCAGCCGTGTCGGTTGTGGTTCAAATCCCACCCCGTGCACCTCTCTTTAAGCGCAGAGAGACAGGAGTCCCAACACCAATGTAGTGTTGGTGGGACCGTGGTGATGTGACTGAAAGATTGCCGAAAACCATGTAAAACCCAAAATCACTCACTCGCACAGTTTTTCAGGTAATTTCGTGTAATTAAACTTTCAATTGGGTAACATAGAAATATTCTTATGAACAAAGCACTTTGTAATTGCTTTTTAATATCAGTCTAAAATTTTGAAAACTTATTGACTACATACAGCTTGTTTCTTGTTGATTTTGCAATTCTGCTTTGCCCGTATAATGACTGTTGAAACATTGGGCAGGAAACCAGTCTTGACTTGTTTTAATAATTGTTTATTGAGTTGTTTTCAGTGAAAGTTAATTGAGGGATAACAATGAATTTTGTATTCTCGGAGGGAGAAGATCTTTTATATGTGTTATAGATATTTGCTTTACATTTCTCTGTGGGGCCTTAATCATGACCAAACTATTTTAACAGACATGGAAGGGAAGATATTTCGGTTAAAATCACATAATTATAATGATCGATTATGCTGTATTTCTCCTTGTTTTTGTTTCTAGGACCTTTATTTAGGAGTTCAGGGACAAACTCGGGATTTCGTGAAAGTGGGGTCTTTTGTATGGGCTGAGTGAGTCTCTGAAAGTGCCAGGGGTGCGGGTTGGTGCAGTAGTTAGCGCGTCGGCCCAGCAATCTGCCCGCCTTGGCTGTTTTGGTTGGAGTCCCGCTCGGGCACCTTTCTTTCAACCCGGAGGGACAGGAGCCCCGACACCGACGTGATGTTGGTGAAGTCATGGTGATGTGGCTGAAAGATTACCGAAAACCACATGAACCCCAAACTCACTCACTCAGAGCGCCACAAATCCTAAGGAGAGATATCTGGGAGTCCCCCCTCCAAAATTTTGAAAGATAAATTAAATTTGGTGCTTTCTAAGGTACATCTTCAAGCAAATATGCCCGAGCCTCCCCTCAGACCTACCTATAGCACTGAAGTGAATTCCTTTAACTTGTAGTCTTTCTGTATCTTCTGTAGCCTGAAGTATCTTTTTCATAATTTTCCTAATTCTAACCAGACGTTGAAATTGCAAGTATTTTGCAGATACTCATCCTCGAAATCCAGGGTATAATGACATGGTCAATGGTCATATACCCTGGAATCACTCCTATTCATGGCGATCGTCTTGAGGTGGACGTTTTGACCAATCAGTGAAGCTTCGATAGCAAAAGCTTGTGTCCAATAATGCGGTACTTCTCTCCTAACACTCAAAGAAGTAAAGACGTTATGTTTAAATTTATGAAGAATTACTTCTCGTGCAGTGAATGCGACATTTCATTGGTTGTCTATATTTGGCAGATTTGGACTTTCCATATATACAAAATGACCATGGTGAATAGGAGTACATCCAGGGTATATATAACCGTTGGCAATGTCATTATATTCTAGATTTCGAGGATGGCAGATACTTAGATTTCATAATTTTTATGATGTTAACTAGACTTTGTAATTGCAAGTATCTTGCAGATACTTAGATTTCGTTATTTTCATAATTTGCTAGACTTTGTAAATGCTCAATGAAATTATCACTCATATAAGGGAGATCTAGCTTTTGGCTGTAGGAGTTATCTGTTCTTGTTTAGTCCTATTGATGCCCAGGATAGTGAAGTGATAACCATGCCCACCAGAGATTGTGACTTCAATTCCCTCCCAAGTAGCTCTATTGCAGCCCGGAAATGGAACCCCAACACCAATGTGATTTAGGTGACATTATGCCGATATGGCCGAAAGATTGCCGAAAGTCCAGTTAAATCCAAAATCACTCGTTCATTTTTCCCTTAGCGCTCCCCACTTTCAACCCCCACGTCAAGGCAAAATATACCAAGTTTGACATGGCTGAAAGATTGCCGATAGCCACGTAACAATTCAAAATCAGCCCGGATATTGTGGTGATATAGCTTAAGTGTAATTGAATGCAAGCTTTAATTGCATGTCAAATCTCCGGCGTTACAAGTAGATTTGACCCCGTTGGGCTTCCGGGGAGTGATATGGTGTCGATTAGATAGAATAGGGCTTCAGTAACCCAATGCTTGTCGTAAAAGGTGACTGAAATGGGAATCTTTTGCTTTCACTTTTCTTTCTATCGATCCCTTTTATGAACTCTCTTTTCGCTCGATGTGCAGCTTGCACATCATGTTGCGTTTTGGCTGAAATATTGTCCTTGCAACATAAAACATTTCAACTCATTGAGTAAATTTGAAAAAAAAAGCTGGACACAAAGAACACATTAAATGATGAGAATCTGACATCGACATGAAGATTGTGAAACTAGTGATATGACTGAAATATTGCTGTAAGTACATTAAATACAATCTCACGTGTTCATCTTTACCTGGCTAAGTGTGTCGGTATGCCAAGTATGGTAAAACTTCTATAATTTCGAAGGAAAAAAAATAATTACTTTTGGACGTGTTACAATTTTTGGAAATTTTTGGAAATTAGTGATATTTGAAAAAGTCAGAATACAAAATTTTGGAAATTGCCCCTCAAAACGTATGTGAGAAATTCGAAATTTTAGAAACTGCTGACGGTAAGAATCGCCATTTTTAGAAATAATTCGTATTTTAGAAATTCTGTATTCAGATTTTTGAAAAAAAATCGAAATTTTTAGAGGTAAAATAAATTGATGTTGTCGACCGAAATAGCATCATCGAAATTTTAGAGGATCGAAATTTTTGAAGTTTTACCGTAATAGGGTTAGCCTGCTCACCAGGTCAAAATATATAATATGGGTCAGCTTTTATTATGCAGAGGATTGAATCTGTAAAATTAAGAGGGGGTGTATTATGGATTAAAAATTGCTAATCCCTGGATTGAATATTGATTCCCTCACTCAAGTGCCATCCTTGGATGTGTTCCACGGTGCAAACAACAAGTCTCATGTCTTTCAGTGTCGATGCCTGGTCGATTTATAGTGCATGCTTTCCTCTTCTATTTTGGTCACAGATATTTTTCATTTACCATATTTTCCATGTTTGCAAAATATGTATATACAATTTCTTGTTTTGTTTCTTTTTTTTTATTGTAGTCAAATGATTTCTAATAGATTTTTGTTGAGATGGAAAAGGAGCTGCTTTCTCTTGCTTCCAGTCGTTGACAAGTATTATATTGTATTATCCCATATTTTCTTGGGTGAGTGTTTTCTTCCTTTTGTTGCAAAGTTAGAATTGTCAAGAACAGATTGTGTGTGTAGTCTCTGTAGATGACCAACATTGTCTCAATGTTTGTCACTGTGTATCCCTGGTGAAGCAAATCACCATTTTAAGTGCCACTCCTTGGGAACCAGACCTGTGTCTGGTGTCTGTGTAGGATTTCGAGTTCTGTTTACTTGGGGAGGGGGGGAGCACAAAATGGTGCAGTGGTTAGCCCAGCGATCCAGCTATCTGCCAGCCTTGGCAGTTGTGGTCGAATCCTGCCCGAGCACCTCTCCTTTAGCTCGTAGTGACAGGATCCCCAACACCGATTTGATGTTGGTGAGACTGCGATGATATGGCTGAAAGATTGCCGGAAACCATGTGAAACCCAAAACTCTCACTTACTTACCTCTTTACTGAGGTATGGATCCTGGTTCGGATGACAGTCTTAGAGTACCAGACCTGTTTTGGTGCCAGCTTTGCAGGATCAGATTTGGTTCAGGTACGAATCTTAGAGCACCAAACATAACCCCCTTTGTAGGCTTAATTTCAGCTCATTTTCTGCTGGAAGTGGTGCTGTCATCCAGGTGATATAGCTTATAAGATAGCTACACTTTAGATTTTAAGTGATCCACAGATTTCTGGTAATTTCATTTGATACAATTGGAAGTGTATGAGCTGACCATGATAAGGCCGGATGTGACTGCCATATGCATTTTCTATTGATCAACTATTTGTTCTCACTTTCATCATATGATATTAGGAAACACATGGAAAACATTTTGTTGAAATGCTCCATCCCACCTGTCTTTAGAAATCTGAAAACTGTGTTCTCTCTGTCATTGACTTGTTGATTTTGTATGGATTTAGTACTACTGATAAAAAGTCTTGCACAACAGTGTTTCCCAAACCTTTTTACCACAATCCAGATTTCTTGTGCCTGGTAACCCTCAGAACATCCTTTGATCCTCAGGAGCATCATTACGAGCTACATTTGGGTCATGACCATTGGTTTCGGAAGCACTGGTGACTCTCAAGGTAGCTCAGGAGCATCATTATGACCCTCATTTGGATCATGACCATGGCTTTGGGAAGCATTGGTGACTCTCGAGGTGGAAACAAACAATCCCATGATCCTTAGAAGCGTCATTATGACCCTAGGGGCCGCAGGGTGGCACAGTGGTTAGTGCGTCGTCCCAGCGATCTGCCAGCCTTGGCGATTGTGGTTCAAGTCCCGCCCAGGCACCTCTATTCCAGCCCGGAGAGACAGGAGCCTCGACTCCCATGTGGTGTTGGTGAAACCGTGGTGATATGGCTGAAAGATTGCTGAAAACAATGTAAAACCACAAATCACTCACTCATTATGACCCTCATTTGGATCAGGACTAGGGTTTTGGAAGCATTGGTGACTCTTGAGGTGGAAACATGAACAATCCTGTGACCCTCAGGAGCATCATTACGACCCTCATTTGGGTCATGACCATGGGTTTTTGAAGCATTGGCGACTCTTGAGGTGGAAATGTGAACAACCCCGTGACACTCAGAAGCGTCATTGTGACCTTCATTTGGGTCATGATCATGCATTTGGGAAGCACTGGTGACCCTTGGAATGGAAACGTGAACATTTCGATGACTCCCGTGATCATCTTTGTTATCTTCATTTGGGTTGCAACAAGTTTTGAAACCACTGATCCACCAAATATTAGATCTTTCTTAGACTGTGTTTTTGTAGCCTTCACTACGTTACATACCAAGATCTAAGAGCACCTACTTTGATGTCACAGTGAGATTGACCTTTATCCAGCCAATCATGATTATCATTATCAGCATTGGCTGGTAATCTCTGCATCATTCTTGTAAAATGCTTTCAGAAGCAGGTTTGCTAATGGTAAGGTAATTTTTGTCAATGAAATGGCAGAGAATTCCGAATTGTTGGAAAATTTGGGATATGTTGTAAGGTTAGGAAAACTAGGGATTAGGGTGGGGAAGTGGAAAGTTCCTATGGTCAGGGGTGGTGCCGGGGGGGGGTGACACTTACCCTCCCATCAGGGAAAAATATAGCAATTTGTCGGGGAAAATGTTTTGAGAAATGTGTATTTTTTTGTGTTACTTGAAAATTTGTGTATTTGTCGGGGGGATTTCAGACCCCTTGTCGGGGAGCTCAGTGCACACATGGAGGAATTTCTGGTTCCGACCCTGGTTAAGGCAGACTTTAGCATTCCTATTGGCCGGTTAAATTTAAATCCATTGAAAGCTGTTTTGGATCAAAGAAGAAACAACCTAAAGGAAGGTGATGTTAGATCTCGGTAATAACGTAGTGAAGTCCAATGGAAGGCAGTGGAGTAGAAGTCTGGTCTTCAACAGATTGAAGACCTTCTTGTTTTAGTGTAAAGTTCCCCCATTTAGTTTAGCCATGCCTGTTTCTGTTATGTTTCTTCGCTATTTATGTAGAGGTTATCAGATTGTAACTTATGCACAAGTAATCACAGAAAAAGAGAAGAAATAAAGAACATTCATTGTTATTTTTGTTTGTTTAGAATTATAATATTGCAAGGCAGAGCCGGTTTTAAGCCAAGTGGACCCATTGTGCCCAAATGGGGTCCCACTTCTGGTCGCCATTTCTTTTCTCTTTTTTGGGGGGAGTGGGGGGCTCTTATTTGGGGTCTTTCCTTTCTTTCTTGAGGGGGTGCAGGATGGCGCAGTGGTTAGTGTGTCGGCCCAGCAATCTGCCAGCCATGGCGGTTGAGGTTCCAGTCTCACCCGGGCACTTCTCTTTGAGCCTGCAGAGACAGGATCCCCGACACCAATGTGATGTTGGTGAGTCAGTGATGATGGGGCTGAAAGATTGCCGAAAACCACGTAAAACACCAAACCACTCCCTATCTTAAATTGGACCCTGTGCCTAAGGGGCACAGAGCTGGGGTCTTTTTCCTTTTTGACATGGATTCTGTGTGCTTTCACCTGCCAGTTGGGCCAAGTCCGACTCTCTGAGTCTAAATTATGGTTCATACCCCATCATGAAAATACATTATTTTTACATTATTATTATGTAGGCGCGGTGGTCGTGAGGTAGAGCGTCAGACTCGTGATCTGACGAGCCGGGTTTGAGCCCAGCTGGCGTGGTGTTGTACCCTTGGACAAGGTACTTTACTCCACTTGTCTCAGTCGAGCCAGCTATAACTGGGTACCCGGCGTGGAGTGTGGATAACCTTCTGGGCACCTTAGTGGGTTGTCTACCTTAGTGGGTTGGACCGGGGTTATCATGCTTGAAGCGCTTTGCGCAGTGCGTAGTGCCGTATTAGCACGCAGCGCTGGATTTAGAGCTATATAAAACTCAACATTATATTATGGTCACTATTTGGAGCCCAAACTCTTGATTACATTGGGCCCCACTAAAGTAGCTCCAATTGGGCCCAGCGGATACTAAAACCGACCCTGTCGCAAGAGAGTTGAACTGATCTCATGCAATGCATGTAGGCTACAAGCTTGAGTCAAGCAACACTTTGAATATGGATAATACACTACTCAAAAGAAGTTAAGAGTCAAACCTGATAGAAGCATGAACTGATATAATAGGGTTTTCTGTTTGAGGGATAAAAAAACCCACATGAGCATATTTTTAGAAACGACGTCTTCATGCAATATTATCACTACTGGTGTGGCAACGATTCGAGCACAATTGCTCAGTTCGGGCACAGCAGAGTGTAAATGTTTTTGTTTTGCTTCTTGGTTATTTTCTAGGTGGCACAGCCCCGAGGGTGCTCCTTCATTTTTCGGGTAAGAAGGTGACTGCAACCTCCCCACCCCCAACTCTGAGAGTGCCCATACGCCTTTGCTGGCAGCTGGTTAGAAATAGTGTGCATCTTTTAGCCCATAACTGGCAGCTTGGGTTGTGTATTCCCTGTGAAGTTGAGAAGTGTTGTTGGTTGTGCATTGACTGGGATAATAATGTTAAACCATCTTTAGCTATACGATAATTCCAGAAAACACCCGTAAAATCCTTATTCCTAAATGACAATTCCAAAAAACACCAGTAAAATCCTTATTCCTAAATGACAATTCCAGAAAATACAAGTCAAATCCTAATTCCTAAATGAAACTTCCTGAAAATACAAGTAAAATCCTTATTCCTAAATGACAATTCCAGAAAATACAAGTAAAATCCTTATTCCTAAATAACAATTCCAGAAAAAACAAGTAAAATCCTAGTTCCTAAATGACAATTCCAGAAAACACCAGTAAAATCCTTATTCCTAAATGACAATTCCAGAAAATACAAGTAAAATCCTAATTCCTAAATGACAATTCCAGAAAATACAAGTCAAATCCTAATTCCTAAATGAAAATTCCTGAAAATACAAGTAAAATCCTAATTCCTAAATGACAATTCCAGAAAATACAAGTAAAATCCTTATTCCTAAATGAAAATTCCAGAAAACACCAGTAAAATCCTAATTCCTAAATGACAATTCCAGAAAATACAAGTAAAATCCTAATTCCTAAATGACAATTCCAGAAAACACCAGTAAAATCCTTATTCCTAAATGACAATTTCAGAAAATACCAGTAATTTGGACTTTGCATGGACTGCAGAACGCATTAACTAAAGGAATGGAACATGGTCCATGGAACATACAACACGAAGCAAGAGCTGATCAAAGCGTTTATTGATGTGAACAACGTAATGGCAGCGTTGTTAACGCAGCAGTACTGCACCAAACTGAGTCCACCAACGTCCGTAAATCGCTGTGGCTCCCCAAACCTGGACCCACAGCCGATC
The DNA here is from genome assembly GCA_031471655.1 of Diodora aspera. Lineage (NCBI taxonomy): Eukaryota > Metazoa > Mollusca > Gastropoda > Lepetellida > Fissurellidae > Diodora > Diodora aspera. The sequence goes on from JAUELE010102691.1 coordinate 14,241, forward strand.
TCCAACCTTCAACTGAACTGACGCCAGCACAGTTCTGGTTGCGTGTGCTCCAAGCGTATGCATACTTGCCGCTGCTAGCTGCACACCTGATTTCATGATGACCACATCCAGACGTGATCCTACAAGTCGGTCGGCCAAAGACCAGGTTAGATAGGTACCGGCAACAGGGGCGGTGAATATCCCAGACGTTGAATTGTAGCCATTACCAATGTTGTGCTTCACGTCATCAAACACCAAAGTTGTGTTATCCTTGACACTAACAGAATTTGCTGTCAACTGTGCTTGGAAGCTCACTTCCTTCTCTGTAATAACCAAGACGCATAAAGACTTAGTGTCATATTCAGTGTCGAAAGTGTGCAGCACAACGTTTCATCTCGTAGAAGCGTTGAAGGGACATGATCAGAGTTGCATCTCCAACACCGAACAAAAACTAAACAAGAAACATCTTCAAAATAGAAGATAATCGGCGCAGAGTCACATATATTTAAGTACAGA
>JAUELE010102801.1:0-14732 GCA_031471655.1 Diodora aspera
TCCTCCCTGAGGATAGCACTGAAACATGTTGGAGGAAAACAAGTGTGGTTATTTCATTTAAACTTTAATATCTATATATATATATATATACATGTACATGAGCTGCATACATAAGAACTGAAAACAAAGAAAATCATGATCCATGATGCGCCAATTGGGGCGACTGTCGCGGGTTCAGCGCCAGTGACGCGGGGGACAATATGGTAGAAAACGAACATGTTTTGGTATTCATCAATTAAGCCAAGACTACCTAATCTAAATCCACCTGTTAAAAGTTAACTGAAGTAAAACAGAAATGGAGCAAGGTGAACAGTTACAAGCCTCTTACAGAGTACTGATACAGCAACAATAAGCCACAATGGATCTATTGTTATCCTTTCTTACACCCAATGATTCCAATGTTACTAGGTGTCTCCGGGACTGGGAATACTGTGACTCCCATAACTAAGATCATCGTCCAGACGACTGCAACCACAGCCAAACCTTCAAGTAAGGGCCGCTATTCTTAAGGGTTTCGATCTACAGGGGTCATCGGACACTTACAATCATTAAATATAAATCTAGCTTCCACCCGGTACCCCCGAGGCAAAATTACAAAAAAAAAGTTATTTGTTAAATACATTAATTGAATGTAAGCAACTCGCAATAATACGAATTTTACCACTTATTTGTGGGTTGTGGAGCGTCAATATCCAGGTTCCGATCCAGAGAACTATTCTCGGCGTCTTTAATGAAGGGTCAAATGGTATATAGCACATGATAAGAGGAGATTCCCAGAAATTATAATAGAACTAAGATCGTTATTATAATGTTAATGTGTTAACAAACGTGACACATTATGACATAGAGAAAAAAGCTCCAGTAGCGACGATAAATCCTCCGCCGACCATCATGGACGGACAAATTGAATCGGCTTTCATCTGTGAACAGCACACGAGACCATTGGCGTTGATTCCAGCGGTCATGACGTCTACACCATCTCAAACGCACCCGCCTGTGATTTGATGTTAGGGGTGAACGAACTGCAGCTCGCCTACAGCAAAGTCCGACTCCCCTTAATGGTCTACGAACTGTGCTCTTGGATATCCGTATATTGTTAACATTGAAGTGTTCTGTCTGAAGATCTGTTGCGTAACGCAACGTTAATCAATGCCTATCATTTCGGATTGTTGTGACTCTGGGGCGACCTGGTCTACGTGCATATTCCACGGACCCAGTGGCGTGAAATCTCTTTCGCAGTCTAACAATAGCACTCTGACTCAAAGTAAATCGTGCAGCAACCTGTTGCTGAGTTTGACCAGATACCAGAAGGCCCATAGTCTGACAATAACACTCTGACTCAGCATAAATCGTGCAGCAACCTGTTGCTGAGTTTGACCAGATACCAGAAGGCCTATAGTCTGACCCCTTTCAGCAAGTGTTAAAACACGTCTCATTTTCAGCAGCAATTTCGAACACGAAACTGATCAACCGACATATACAAATCACCAATGGATGTGTAATGTCCTACACTTTCCATGGATAGAGCGACTTGCACGTGCATGTCATGAACATTAGTTACAGGTTGATTTTCATATTGACAATTTGAGTAAAAAGATGTAAATTGTAACAAACACATTCCGACATTACAGAAGGTAATAATTCCATTTATAATGGCCTGACGTGTTTGTCCATATTGTTAAGAAAGGTTGTAAAACAAAACAAAAATGTTGCAACTTTGAAAAAATAGTGTAAACAATAGCTTGACCCTTCATTAAGACACCGAATATATACACATGAGCATAAATTAAGCACCACCCATGTTCATGTCATATGATTGTGTTCAACGCAATGCAGTTGTCATTCAGAATATGGAAACCCGAGATTTGGTTATAAACCCGTCATAATACCCGTTATAATAACCCGTGATATTTAAATATCAGTGGTTGGGTTCTTTGGTTTGAACCCATTTGGTTGCAATCAGCAATTATTTTTGGTGGTGCTTAATTAATGCTCATGTGTATATATAGTCGTTTATCAGCCAACTGAATGAAACACTTGGACATATATATGTACGTAGACATACATGTAGATGCAGATGTTACTGCGAACAAGAATACAGTAGACATAAATGTAGATGTTACCACGAACATGAATACAGTTGTCTCTGCCAAGTTTCTGAAGACCTAAATATATAAAGACACTCTCTATTCTCACAATGCCTCCTCGCACAGATGGTCAGAAGTATAATTGTACTCCGAGTTAAGTGTTTGTATCGCGTTGTTATTGTTACACAAAAGTTATATTTAATACCATTGGGAATGTGATCACATCAGTTGGACAGGGGCTCCTGCTTTCTCCACAGCGTTTCAAATCGAACAAGACAAGCAGAAGGAGACGCTGGTGAATATCAATGACCCCAGCGTCGTGCATTTGTCGGACTTGTTTCAAATTACGAATGTTCCTAGTTTTATGTGTATTTGTCAGAATATCTTCGTGAATACATCAGTATACAAGGGTATAGTGAGAAGGACGCGTCATCCAGAACTCACATTGGAGTGTGACGGGATACTGTATTTTGACGGAATCAGTTCATGGAAATATTCAATATTTGCTAAACACGGAGATGGCAGTATATTGTAATTTAGATGAAATTTTCAAAGTTGCTCAAGAGTTGAGGAAATCCATTAATTAACTAGTGTATAAGTTGATCGTTTATACTTACTGTGCTTGAGCTTTTACTTGATATTACCTTATCTTGAATAAGGCAGTTGAGTTGTGTTACGCTTTAAGAGTACTCTTTCGTGCATACCAGAATGTTGTGTGCAAGGTATACACATGAGTTCGGACAGAGTTAAAGCGAAACAATATGAACATCTTCCTCTAGGGTAGTTCTCTCTGTTCGGGTTGGAGGGTTGGTTGGATATACAGATGGACTCGTCATTATTTCAGTCATATGCCTACTTTCGCCAACTGAGTGCAGTGGAAAACACGCATCGTCAGTGCGGGATGGGGATGGATAATTTGGATGCGGTGAAACCTACTAGCTCCCGCTGGTACTGATGAATTTTGACACCACAATGTAGCAGCGCACAGTATTATGATTATTGCATGTAGAAAGACAGACTATTGCAGAGAAACAAACCGAGCGAGCGATCGCGGAACCTGAACACACAGCCCTCAGGTGGGAAGGGCGAGCTCAACCCACTGTGCTACCTAGCGAGCTTCCTGTGCTTCAGGCACAGATGGGAGAGGTAATATAGTCCCATGATTAATATTCTACCCATGTCTTCACATATATACATATATTTCTGGCAAAGTAGCAGCCTTAGAGTCTTGGCGAAAGTGTTGATGTACATCGAGGGAGAAGAACTTCGAGAGGAGAGAAAGCAAAAATGTCTCCATTTTGTACACCTTTTACGACAAGCATTGTGTTATTGAGTTCTTATCATTCAACGTCATCCCCAAATACATGATAGAGATAATACCCTGGACGCCAATATTGTACGAGGGTATTAAGATGCTATTTGCAGAAAGCGTTTCCACTGATCACCGGATCACAAGCATGGCGAGCATGCACCGCTCACAGCTTTCTGATGAGGGTTGGGAAAACCTTTCAACTTTCAAGATCAGAGTACGTTTCTAAGACTCCTGTCAATGAGGTTTAACTTTGGATCGAAGCTGGATTTTGTACTTAAACGACACACAAATTCCTTTCGAGTTCGTTATGAATGGGTTGTATATACGACTAAAACATCAAACAAACCTCGGGATTCCTGTCGGTTTGGAGGAGTTTGCTTGAATTTATTTCATTTAGTGCCACGCTTCACTCGTACGTAACATCAACATACGAGCCGGTTCGTCCTCTCGGTTGAAATGGCATTCTTTGAACTCGAGGTTCTTTTAAGCGTTTACTCATAACGCGCAAGGGATTCTTCACCCACACTGTAAACGGATTAGTTTAAATTAGATAATATTTCAATCAATTTGAAATTTAGTTTGAAAATATAGTTTATTTTGATATAGTTTCAACCGAGATTCATCAAACCGAGACTAGGCGATATCAGAATAGTAACATTAGACCCACATTTATAATGGCTCATTGCCTCTGCTTAACCAAGAACTTTATATTTAGGCTTGCTTAAGCTTGCGTTCAATAAATAGGTTCATTAATATTTGCATGAACATAAACAGAACGGTTGGGAAAGTGAGCGACATGATAAGACGAGTTGGGTCTTTACATTTACAGCGGGACTGGGCAATCTTTCAGTTCTATGTCCACTTTCACCAGTTGAGTGCAGAAGGAACGACTGCATCACCACAGAGGAGCTGGATGATTTTGATGTGGTGAAACGTGCGAACTACGGCTGGTACTGACGAATCAATGATGATACCACAATGGGACGTCGCACAATATGATCATCGCAATGCATCACTAGTTTACGGCCTGTAAAGAAGTACATCACTATTATACGCCCAGTACAAACCGGACGTAACATGTGTGCGTCCTTCATTAGCAATACATTCCTTTGTAAGTCAAGTACAAGGAATGTATCCCCTTAATACGGACCCCGTGGGGTTCCCGGGGGTGTTGCTTTAACATTAGAAAGAATAGGAACCCAGTATCCTCATGATTGCCTTAAGAGTCGTGTAAAATGAGGATCTTTTGCTTTTTTTTTCTTACTATCGATCCTGCGTTGTCCCTTTTCCTGATGTGCTTCTTGCTTATCACATTACGCTATGGCTGAAATATTGCCCCCAATCCATTCCACTTGCCTTAATACGACCCGTACAATTTTTATGGTCAGTGTGTACAGTCCGCACAACCGCTATGCATAAATGGGCATTAAATACATAAATACAATTATTGTAATAATTGTTGTTACAATGTGTATGGACATGTGTACGGCATGTGTAGTGGTCAGTACCTGCAGTTTACAATCAAATTTGTCCGGCTTTTTATAGAATGTCATATCGTCAATCTGTGCTCGTGAACTTAGATCGACGTTCCTGAAAGTCATTCCTGGCAAACGTTTGTTTGGTATCAGATGGTAACATATAGCGGTAATGATGGATACGATATGAACCAGAGCGAATCACAACACTTTCAATCGGTGAGGCAGAGACGGTGAGGCAGAGACGGTGAGGCACGGACGGTGAGGCAGAGACGGTGAGGACTGATTGTCAAGTCACATCAAGCACAATGCACATCATTACAAAAATTAAAAAGTCTGATGACTGACACCTTTAGTAAGATATACATGTATACTTCTGCCCAAAATACACGATACTTAAAAAAAACCTTTGAAATGCGACAGAGAAAAACCAAATGCATGATGTATAATGTTAAAGAATTCTATTCAAGAGAGAGTAATTTTAGCATGACAGAGTCACATGGCAATCAGTAACAGCAGAGACTTTTGATGACTAGTAAAACAAAGATACATAGGTTTGGAATAAATATTATTTGTATAGTTTTTTGTGGACGTCAGTATAATTGTAAGGGACAAGACGACCCTCCGTTTAAAAATCCATTGTTATCATTGATAATAGGAGAGGTAGATATTGGATGAATGCACATTCTCCAAATCAGATATGTTCAGACTTTTCTTGCTCAGAGAAATATAGACTCCTCACACAGCGAATGTGTGTAAGTAGGCTGCAAGGAGTTCTGCATTGAATCGGCTTAGACCGATTCATTACTGTTATTGTGAAGCGATGTAGCCGAAAGGGATGCTGACACTGATGTATTGAAGATTGCACTAGAGCAGTGTGTCGCTATTCATACACGCTTGAATTTCATATCTCAAGTGAAATGTTTTTATACACAGTGGCAAAACACCTTCCAGGCAATCAGTAGCTGTGCTGGAGTTCGGCGTCTAACTTTAAGCTTGGGTTTTGTTCTTCTTCGTGGCTGCAGTCGTCGTGACGTGGACAAAGACGCATCGAGGGAGGACTATTAGCATTTGACATCGAGGCCTAGTCCCGTTGGTGCTTTCCCCACTCACAAACCCCAAGGTAGCATGTGTTATTTACATAGAGATAGGAACGTCCTATTACAGTCAATGTCTTTTCAGAGATTTTTCTGCCTTCAGCTTTCCCTCGTGTATACTGTTATAGTATAATCCTCTTCCGTCCGACTGGTCAGGCAAGGGATGTCGAGATCAATGAGTGTCCTGGTGTAGGGATTGTTCTCAGAGGCAACTGTTAACCACACTAGCGTTCTCATATACAGGAATACATGTACTTGCCATCACTATATCTATCATGGTGTTGCTGATATGAGGAACTGTAGTACAAACTTGACTGTATGTATTAATAACTATGGTCTAGATCTGAAACCACGGCCAGCCGCTTTTCTACTGCCCCTTTGGACACGTGGACCAATCCGCGTTGATCTCATTAATATGCATGACGTGTAAAAAATTTTGAGCATAACATATTTAGGATTATTAATGTTTATGCTTGAATCCACCGCAGGGAATAGTCAACGATGTAATTGGATATCTTTACACATCAACACAATTACAGCATTAGTTTGCTATTGCGGAACAGTCATAGATGACCACCCCCTAATTTTGATTCAAAATGAACAAAGCAGAGTACAAATTAAAGAAATTATAAAATGATGGGTACTGGAGCGACTTGCTGAAGTTTATGGACAGGTTTCTCCATCACCTGCTACCATCAAATAGTGGGTGTGTGAAGTTAAGCATGGCAGACACAGTTTCGAAGATGATCCCCGTTCTGGACGTCTCACCACCAGTGCCTCTCAAGCCCAAAAAGATATAGTGCACAATCCAGTGATGGACAATCGACGAATCACACTTCATGAGATAGGGTTGAGCACTGGCATATCACATGGTTTTATCGAAGCCATTCTTTATAAACATGTTCATATGGCAGAAGTATGTGCAAAATGGATGCTGCGAATGTTTTCAGACGAAATGAAGCTCTCAAGGATGACCATTAGTTACGCCCTGTTAACCAGGTACAATGTCAACCCAGATGATTTTCATTTTAGAATTGTCACCTGTGATGAAACCTGGCGCTATCACTATATCTCGGAGAGCAAACAGGAATCAGTGGAATGGACGCATGCCAAGCCTTCAAGAACAAAGAAGTTCAAAGCCTCAAGTTGACCAAAAGGATTATGGCCACTATATTTTGGGACAGTAGAGGAGTACTTCATATCGATTACCTTCCTAGTGGAACTACAATGGATGGAACATATTATGGCAATTTTCTGTGGAAAGCACGCCCGTCTATTGAAGAAAAACAGCATTGCAAAACTCGACATTGAATTCTTCTTCACCAGGACAACGCGCATGTTGACAACAGCTTGGTTTTAATGGATGCTGTTCAAGAATGCGTTTGCAATTGTGTCCCACGCACCGGTTTCTTCAGACATGGTCCCAAGCGACTACCATCTGTTTCCAAAACTGAAAATGCACTTGCGTGGTCGAAGATTTGAAGATGACAACGCGTTTATCGATGCTGTGGAGGGCTGGTTTGGGGACCAGAATGTAGCAAAACCGGTGGAATAGGTGTATTGCACTCCAAGGGGACTACGTTGAAAAAACAAAGGTATCTTGAAGAAAAGGAAAAAAATGACCCCCCCCCAAATCTTGCAAAGTAAATAACAATCGACAGAGTATAAATGGGTTTTGACAAAGGTGGTTCCAGCATTTCATGTTTCCTTACTCCTTTATCCGAACATACCACGCGTTAAGATTACGTCAGAAAACGGACTTATTACCACTAGTCAATTTTCCATGAACTGTTTGAACACACTGTAACCACTGAAAGCACACGATAATAACAAGCTTGTTCTAACTGATTATAATATGAATGATCAAACTATAATTCTTAGTTACGGTTTTTACCGCATACAGAGGTAATTTGGTATTTGGATATACTTTCTGTTTAAAATATAGGAATGTTTTGATATTTCTAATTACTCCTTTCCTTGACATATTCCTATTAAACGGAACATGATAATCTCTGACTAAAACGTTACATGTTGGCAAAAACATATAGAATATATGATATTGTTTCATGAGAAAGTAACGTAACCCCTGGACGATTGGCTCACTCCTTAATGGGCACGTATCCAGATCTTGTTTTAGAAACATTCATGCAAATTATGTTAACGTAAAATGAAAGAAACAAATCGTTAAAAATACTATTGGTTCAGTTGTCTTGAGATTCAACTCAAGTTAACTCTCATGAAACTATGTCAGTAGACAAAGTTTTCTTCTGAAACAATTTGCTGGCTATTGACAAAAGTAGAGGAAGGTATGTGGTTTAACTTGATGAGGTTACTCGCGCAACCTATAAAGGATTCCAAAATTAAATTTTCAATTACATCAAACCTTTCCCAACGCTCCCGAAGGTTGATGAAAGAATTGCTCTTTAACTAATTTCAAGAAATTTGATCAATCATGGAGTCCTATTTTGAAGCAACCGATTTGTCACACACTGTGAGAAGAATGAGCTCTTTTTGCAGGAAACATACACGTACATTATCATCGGCATGCAGGTACATGTAAGTCTTACTTTCAGAACGATCATCCTGTGATTCCTATCAAATATGCTACGTTCGACGACAAACGTTTGAAAGAATTATAAACTTCACAAAGAGCGTCAGTCGCCACTGGCGGAAAAAGGATCACTCTCACTGTAAGCATATTAATATACCTTGGAATAAGGATCACTCAGACTGAAAGCGTAATAATATACCTTGGAATAAGGATCACTCAGACTGGGAGCATATTAATATACCTTGGAATAAGGATCACTCAGACTAGGAGCATATAAATATACCTTGGAATAAGGATCACTCAGACTAGGATCATATTAATAAACCTTGGAATAAGGATCACTCACACTGTAAGCATATTAATGTACTTTGGAATAAGGATCACCCAGACTGAAAGCGTATAAATATATCTTGGAATAAGGATCACTCAGACTAGGATCATATTAATATATCTTGGAATAAGGATCACTCAGACTAGGAGCATATTAATATACATTGGAATAAGGATCACTCAGACTGAAAGCATATTAATATATCTTTGAGTAGGGGCCACTCAGACTAGGAGCATATAAATATACCTTGGAATAAGGATCACTCAGACTGGGAGCATATAAATATACCTTGGAATAAGGATCACTCAGACTGGGAGCATATTAATATACCTTGAAATACGGATCACTCAGACTAGGATCATATACATATACCTTGGAATAAGGATCACTCAGACTGAAAGCATATACATATACCTTGGAATAAGGATCACTCAGAATGGGTGCACATTAATACACCTTGGAATAAGGATCACTCAACCTAGGAGCATATTAATACACCTTGGAATAAGGATCACTCAGACTGAAAGCATATTAATATACCTTGGAATAAGGATCACTCAGACTAGGAGCATATTAATATACCTTCGAATAAGGATCACTCAGACTAGGATCATATTAATATACCTTGGAATAAGGATCACTCAGACTAGAAGCATATTAATATACTTTCGAATAAGGATCACTCACACTGTAAGCATATTAATATACCTTGGAATAAGGATCACCCAGACTGAAGGCATATTAATATACCTTGGAATAAGGATCACTCACACTGTAAGCATATTAATATACGTTGGAATAAGGATCACTCACACTGTAAGCATATTATTATACCTTGGAATAAGGATCACTCACACTGTAAGCATATTAATATATCTTGGAATAAGGATCACTCAGACTGGGAGCATATTAATAAACCTTGGAATAAGGATCACTCAGACTAGGAGCATATTAATAAACCTTGGAATAAGGATCACTCAGACTAGGAGCATATTAATATACCTTGGAATAAGGATCACTCAGACTGGGAGCATATTAATATACCTTGGAATAAGGATCACTCAGACTGAAAGCATATTAATATACCTTCGAATAAGGATCACTCAGACTAGGAGCATATTAATATACATTGGAATGAGAATCACTCAGACTGGGAGCATATTGATATACCTTGGAATAAGGATCACCCAGACTGGGAGCATATTGATATACCTTGGAATAAGGATCACTCAGACTAGGAGCATATTAATATACCTTGGAATGAGAATCACTCAGACTTGGAGCATATTGATATAACTTGGAATAAGGATCACTCAGACTGGGAGCATATTGATATACCTTGAAATACGGATCACTCAGACTAGGATCATATACATATACCTTGGAATAAGGATCACTCAGACTGAAAGCATATTAATATACCTTCGAATAAGGATCACTCAGACTGGGAGCATATTGATATACCTTGGAATAAGGATCACTCAGACTGGGAGCATATTAATATACCTTGGAATAAGGATCACCCAGACTAGGGTAACCATCATGACTTGTCCCTGACGAATATTCATTCTGCTTGAAACTATGAATGAACTCAAAGTAAGGTATCTTTTGTTCTGCTCTAATGAATTATGTGATGACTTGATTATCAAACATGACGTCTTTTCACGGTAACATACAATTGAGAAATCAACGTATGAATGTCTGCAAAGATAAATGAATATAATGCGTGTTGAGAAATTATGTAAGATGGTGTGAGAATTCATTCCGTTTTCAATTTGTCGACCTCAACTATGAAAGTTTCATGACTGCTTGATAAGCATTTCAGAATGATGTGCTGTTCAGCAACTATTGGAACAATTATTTTCCATAATGTTTGGAAATGAAAGCAATTTCGCCGCAGACCCTCAGGGGTTTTGGGAAGCAAATACAAAGTATAATAGATTTCAAACTAGTTTACAGAGACAACCTGGCGGCAATCATATGCTCGAATCCATTACTACCTACATTATGAACTACAGAAAAAAATCACTTACCAGGAATTTAATGATGCCGGGCAAACTTTCTTTTACCAATCGCCAAAACTTGAATTCTTTTTCCGCTTCTTGTTTACTTTCCTACTACTTCGAACACTTTTCACGAATGGGATTACGTCAACACTATATTTGTTATGTTACACACGAAGTCTGTAGTTCCTGTTAGCATCCTGCCTCTCTGTGGGGGAGACGCTCACGTCTTCTTGTCCTCGCTCCATTCATATGTTGAAAGAGTGTCAAATGTACGGGTCTCGGACCTGCAGCAGATCAATGTGTTGACAATATGAACCATAGGAGAGACTCGCCGAATCTTAAATCTAATTTCTCTGGGACGATGATAGTTGACGATTTCAACCAATAAAGTATAAGTGATCTGGCACGTGACCTCATGCGCCAATAGTCATTACCGGTAGGTTAGGGCTTGAGTTGGTCTTTGTAAAGAACTTCCGTTGGAAATAATGGCCTTCGATTCAGTACTTTTCCTCGTTCCTGTGAAGGCAGGTTTAATATGCTGGATACTTTCGTCTCTTCACTGAATGAGTTTTAGTGGTAAATTGCTTGGACAATATGCTTTTTGGGATCGTTGAGATTCATAAGAACTCTTTCCTTAAGACCCTTCAACTGCGATTTACTTTCCAGTAGAGATTTCTTTCAATTCATTAAATCTATTTCCTTGCATGTAACGATACTCTTCAGAAAGGCATACAGTAAAACATCCGTCAAATCATGGATGAGCTGGAGGTTAATATAGACGTGGCAACGCTGTAACGTCCAGGACATCCGTATTTAACGTATCAACGTGTCAGAATAAAGCAACACGGATGACGCTTAAACTATGCTGAGCTGATCAAATTCCCTCCGACGTTTTTGCTGTCAGGACGCTGCAACGTTCTGGTAGAAACTTGACATTAATGCGCGTCTGGTTCCGAGGCATCAATAACCTGCTGTTTCGTCCGTAACTGTACTTGTCATCTATACATCATGATCGCACCAGACAATATAACTGACCACTGGATGACCAGCGTGGTTACTGGCGCTAATTGGGGATTACCTTCTTGATATATGAGTGTCTGGATTGCCCGCAACAACGTTATTACACACCGCTATCACGTAGTCAAGGAAAACTGAGTATGATGGGGGCATTGCTCGTCTTAATATAACTTCAGTGTTTTAACAACAGTCAAACTAGGCTGACACTACGCCTGATATACCTAGACCTTTTCATCTCTTTCTTGCGTTGTTTACAGTTTTATGGCAATACGATCATGGTGAAGCTTCATAGATCTTTGATCCTGTAGACTTGAATTGTACCTGACATTGTCCTTCTGTGATATACAACATCTTTTAGTGCATCTGAGACACTATTGTCTGTCTTCCATCACTTCTTCAAACGCTTATGTTATTTTATGGGGGTGATAATAATAATTGACTTAATTTGATGAAACAATTTGTTTTTTCGACGTACACTATTTCATGAGACTGATTTAGCAAGTGACATCGCACATATACTTCTAAGACACTGTTGATCGCTCAGAACAATGCAACATCAAACAGCGATAAAAGCGAAAATGCCCTTACATGGTAACAAGCGACAGAATAAAAACATTCTGTGACGCCTGGTCCAAATTGCCTTCCCCGTCTAGACTGATACATCAAATGTGTTTTCGTCTCTGCCCCAATTTGAGAAATTGTTTATCTCGGCAACCTTGCCAACAGTCATTACTGACGTTATGTCTGTATCACAATTTGAGCCCCTTGTCAGGTTCTCATATAATGTGGTATGCTAACTGTTGTACCCTCGGTATCAATTCAGCCCCAGGCTTGTAATGACAACTTGACGGCTGAATCTTGACAATCATTGATTATAAATATTTACACTCAATTGTTACTTGATTAGAGGCATCGGTTCTACTCTGTTTGTTTTAACAAGTTACGCAGAGAGTACAGAGAAGGATTTCTATATCATTAGTCGCCATTGTTCCGTAGCACCCACAATTCTTGTACAATGATAACAACCCTCATTGTCCTGTCATTTCTGGTTATAGAGGGTTCCTTCATCGCTTTTAAGGATTTGATCTCTATTTCGTCAGGTGTGGTGCCATATAATCGGTAATGGGTTTGTTTTAAATTTGAGCAATCACTCTTGAAATGCACGGGATGTTATTTGATGCCGATAGCCTACATTAAATTATCTTTCCAATATTTCAGTTGTGTTTATTGTTTTTCTTATCCTCGAAATCCAGGGTATTTGTAATTTGGCAAAGCCTTAATCAAATACTCTGGAATCGAAGGTCGTTTTGTGTATTGGAAAATCCATGGTGTTAAATATAGGCAACCAATATGAAATATCACATGACTAACTCTTAAAATAGCAAGTGCAGTAACTCTTGACAAATAAACAAACCAACAACGACAGGTGTCCAATAGTAGTGGGCTATAAGGCCCAACGTGATTGGGTTTCTTTGTGGGTTGACTTTTACTGAGGGTTCTTCATAGGAGTGAATCCAGGGTATTTGACGAAGTTATTGGCCAAGTTTTAAATACCCTGGATTTCGAGGATGTAACCTGTATTACCCATGTCATCCAGATATAAACTTTAAGTCCGATTTTGTCCACTCCCGCCCTCCTCAAATTACATTCATAAACGTAATTTGATTTGAAGCTCGGAAACGCATAGATCGAAAAACAAGCATCATTGAGGCACGTTCGGAATGAACAGACGAAGTACATGTGCTGAATGGAAGTAAAAGCCTTGGTCTATATTAAAACAATAATTAGCATTATCAACTAGCGACCATCGTAAGTCACAGCAGTCTCGTGGATTCCGATATCTGTGAAAGTCCGAGAATAAAACAAACCACACCCACAGAAAGGAAGCTTCACATGCAGTTAAAATTGCCTTTGCTTTTAAGAACCCCTAATGGTGGCAAGGTCTGTTGATAATACTCCGGGAAACCTCATCCTTCAGGAAGCTCCAGCGTTTGATCAACGTATAGTCCTCTGCAGAATGTCATGCACTTGGGATATACCCACGACCATGGTCTCTGTTCATCACGTTCTATTGGGAATATGATACGGAGCTAATCAGCTATCTATTACAGGGGAATCCGAGGCGAACATCCCGATGAGTAACCGCTAGAATAGCTAAATTAATCTGACAAACGCTGACCTTTTTGATTTATCATTGTTTGTCCAGTATATTGAGGCAAAGGTTCCCGCAATGATCTTCAAAGGGATACTTTTTAACATTGGACATGTTTTATGTCTTCTTGTAATAATCAAAATAGTTGTGTGTATTAACATATTTTATTAAATGCTAATAAATATTATCAAATTAAACAAATTCAGAAGGATGTCACTCAGGTTGGTAGCAATCTCAACGGCGTCAATAAATACCTAATTAAAATGGGTATTTCAACGCACCTTTTCTGTCTGACGACGAATTTATGACCCATATTCCGAAGCAGGCCTTGAAACACTTACCAACACGCTATCACAAAATAATGAATATTTAATCTGATAAATATTACATATTGCAATTACATCTCCCTGGTAGCCCTATAAAAAAAATAATATATATACATGTACTTGTGTATCCCATGAATATCACATTAGTGTGAAACCGGTCGGGAAATGAAATATTGGTGTGTTTCTTCAGAACTTTGTCTTTTTTGTGCTCACCCTTACTTGGATTACGGACTCTAAACATTTTGACATATATATATATTTATATACAAAGTTTAAAGAACGTTCTACTCTCAGGTGCAAAATATGTAGAAATAGAAAAAGTAAAGTAGAAACTTCTTTATTCGTGGCTAGCGCTTTCAGCATTCGCCTCTTCAGGCC
>JAUELE010102912.1:0-14732 GCA_031471655.1 Diodora aspera
ACCTGTCACTCAAACCAGACCACGCCCGTGCGGTATCCAGAAGCTAGATCTCGTATAACAATGTTGTAACTTTAACTTATCGTTTGGTCCCACTATTTGAACCAGTCATGAAAGCTATAATTATGGGAAGAATTATGTGGTCTTGTGATGATGTAGTCAGTCATGTGTGACGTAAGCTCACGTGCCACGTATGGTATGCCCGTGCAGCCTGCTACCCTCGCGTATCTCTGAAAGCAGTATAAAAATTATCCACTCGTTAAAATTGTTTTCTAAAGCTCGGTTTTTAACAGTATTGCCATGGCATTGTGTGACCATAGCACTAAGACGATTTCTAGACGCCACAAGATTGCAAATAATTGGCATGCATAACGCAGGAATGTATTGTAATGCCGTTGGTCCGGATTTGGGGTATCATCACACTGTTGTAAGCCGTTTAGTCGAGAAACATGCCCAGACCGGTAATGAAAAGGACCGTCCCAGATCCGGAACACCTCCTGTGACGACACAACGTGAGAATAGGGACCTTCTCCGTCTCGTACGCCGAGAGCCCTTATGAACAAGTACTCGTCTTAAACAGCTGTGGTTGCCCAATCGTCGTTTGAGCACCAAAGTCGTCAGGAACCGGTTAAAAGCAGCAGAACTGAGGGCTAGACCAGCCATAAAGCGTCCCTTGTTGAGAGATCACCACAAAGATGCTCGTTTAGCATGGTGTATTGCGCGACAGAACTGGAATCTGAGAACTCGGAGACGGATCCATCGGTCAGAGGAAAGTCGCTTACTGCTCCACGTCAGTGATGGAAGAAGAAGAGTTGGAGGCACCGGAACACGGCCTACACCCCTAGGAACATTAAACCGACTGTGGCATAGGCGGGGGCTTGTAAATGGTTTGGGGGTGTATCTCTCACGATTGCAGGTTAGATTTGGTCCCCATAAGGGGCAACTAAACAGGGGCTTAGTACATCCGAGATATTTTGAGACCATTCGTCGTTCCTCATTTTGATAACCACCCTCTTGCTACTCGACCTCAGTACATGGATGAAAATGCCAGGCCTCATCGTGCGCATGCAGTCGTGGATTACATATGGGCCAATGCAATTACGACTTGACCCAGGCCAGCAATGAGCTCATATTTAAACCCCCTTGAACATGTTTGAGATATTCTGGGGCTGCAAACACAGGCACGGGATCCTCCTGTACAAGGTTTACGCCAATTGGAAGCAGCATTGCATCAGGAGTGGTTGTTGTTGACCCATCAACAGATCCAACGTCTGACTGGAGGCATGAGACGTAGGGTGGAATGCGTCATCCGGGCGCGTGGCGGTTATATCCGCTATTGATCTGTTTCACGTGTCATGTCAAGAAGAGACTTTAAGGAAACATTTCCACATGAAACATCAAACATAAACTCGTTTACTTAATCCTGCAGCTCCATACTTTTTTCAGGTTTTGTCTAAGGTCAAAAACAGTACTTTTGTTACCATGATGTTTTGGTCAGTATATTCCAATTAAAACTCACCAAAATCCTCTTTATTTGTTGCCAAATGTTTGTTCTATCTGATCACATTGGTATCGCCAAGCTCCTGTTATCGGTCAACCCATGCCATGGTTTTTGCCATTTGTCATGGTTCAGAAATAGGGGTGTGCTTAACTTTTTTCCAGGTGTATATATGGGATATTACCGAATGTACAGAAAGGAAACTGACTGACGCAATTACAACTGTCATGTCTTCATGCAGAAGGACGATACATTATATTTACATGTAGATCAACAAACCGTAACCCTCGTGATTATTACTTTACGCGAATTACATGTACAGTGCCAAACACAATGGAAACAGCTTCTGAATCTTTAACAGTAAATGGCGAGTGTGCTGTGTAACCACATACATGTACATGTATGTGTACACGGAAACGAAAGCTGAACTTTCAAATGTCTTTGCTACTCACCACACTTGCATAACAATGAACCTGTTATGTTGTAATTTGAAATAAAACAAACAATGTTGCATTTGATCATTTCCAAAAAAGGAGTTTATGTGATCAGATACTGTATTAATGACAATTATCATGACTCTTTCAGATTACATATGTTGACAAATTACAGGATTACTGAACTGATATACATATACTGACGTCCAAAAGAAAATGTACCACATTTTTTCAATTATTTTGCCTTACATCTTTATGCCATAGTTGATCAAACGGATGCTTGGACTTCGGTGAGTGTAATTTGATTGACATCATCTGATTGATAAACTTCCAAGTCTTGAAGGGATATCTCTTGTATATCCAACGCATTTGTGAACTTATTCAGTAGTCTCTCAAAATATTGGTATACTTTCTTTTGGACGTCAGTATATGATCCCCATAGCGTACGTGCGTGGATTTTGGAGATGTGTGTATATCACCTGACGATTTAACGTCACTTCAGCGCAGTCAGATTTAGATTCTTTATTACCATTGTGGACCATTCACAGCGATATAAACTGATGGTAAATATTGAAGCAACACTAAATTTGACAGACAATATGTCAGTACAGTTACAATATTTAAACATCACTAAATTATTTTTGAAATGAACTGTGCTTTTTCGACTTCATGGCCATCATGAATCGCAGGTGCAACACAATGCAAGCGCATTTTACGTGTTTATTTTCATGCATCGGGTAACATTGCTGAAATCAGTTTGATCGGCCGTGTTGACTTATCGAAATTGTCATTGCTAATGGCTGGAAACCAAATTTCTGAAGGCGACAAATGGCAGATGTTTGGTATGAGAGGAACTGGACAGTCGTTGCGTTCAACGTTGTACACAACGTCGTCAGCAGGCAGGATGAAGGTCGTTCAAGGTCAAGGTCGAACAAAGAAGACCAACGATTGAGGAGACCGTCGGCTACTGCAGATGGCGCGGCAAAATCTATTCTTGTCTGCGAATCGGCTGCGTCAGCAGTGGATACAGTTAACCGATGTGCCTGTATCACGAGAACTGGTCAACAATGAGGGCTCGCAGTCCTTTGAAGAGACCCAGGTTGACTGCCATCCATCGTCGTAATCGTCTTTTGTGAGCTCAGGAGCTGCAGAACTGAACTATTCGGACATGGCGCAGTGTTATCTGATCACACGAGTCTAGGTACAACATTTACGTCGCTGATGGCCGTTTACGGGTGCGACGTCTCCCCAATGTCGAACTCCTCCCTCAAAACGTTCTCCGGACAGTGACAGGCGTTGGTGGCTCAGTGATGGTGCGGGCAGCCTTCACTTATGACTAGAAGTGGATATCAAGTTGGTAAGGGGAACGATGATTGGTGTGAAATATGGTCGTGACATTATATAGGACACCCCGATGCCGTTCATTCACGCCAATCCGTATGGGGCGCACCTCTTTCAGGATGATACAGCTCGTCTACATTGTTCCCGAATGGTAACAGAGTTGAAACAAGATCTGCAGATAGAATATCTTCCGTGGCCCAGTCCAAGTCCGGATCTGACCCCTATCGACCCCTATGTGGGTTGCCATTGGTCGCGGGAACAGCCGATCATTAATCTCAGGGAGCTGGCACACGCCGTTCTTGACAAATGGAACTATATTCGGATGGACTTCCTCCGGAAACTTGTCAGATCCATGAGGAAACATTGTCAGGAGGTGATTCAGACCAGGAGTGGGTACATGTTCGGAGATGTTTTGGCCCCCAAATCTGGCTGTATCCGAGCGACAGAACAATCTTCTCAGTGTTTCCAGCAAGCCTTGTTAAATTCAGGAAAATGTTCTTCATTTATTTTGTATTTATTGCAATAATTTTCAAGACCTTGGTTGGTCGATATTTGGCCGCATTTTCATTTGTTGATTACATGAACTTTAAAGTCCAGATTCGTCTTTGTTTTTTTCTTTATGGTATTAATAAGCATCAAACAGGAAGATAATGTTACATGAAAGGTCAAAGTAATGTGTGCAAGTCAGCAATATAACCTAACTGTGTGATACCGTCTGCTATTACCAGTGTTGCTTCAATTTTGTATGGCAACATGTCACAGCAGCAAAACAAACTGAAAGTTTGCAAGTTTTGCATAACAGTCTCCTGAACAAACGTATTCAATCTTATCCGTTTGTTGCTGATTCAACCAGTGGAGAAAACAGGTAATGGCATCCTTTTCGAAGGTGCCCGAAGCTGTTTGAATTTAAAAATACATGTAGTCACTTGATGTTTTATTGCGTACAAAAATCGATATTGTGTATACATATGACTTAATAATTATGAGATATTAACCAACTTGCCAAAACGGTATCAGCACGTATTCCAACTTACTTTTCGGTTTCCGGGGATTTGATGTATTTAACATGTTCAAGATCCGGATTGTTCTTGAATGTTAATTGGAATATGGAATGTATAAGTTGCAAAGAGAAAATTAGAAAACTATTTTATCCAGCACAGTTGCCCTTACTTTCAACGCATTGACTGCAATAGTTAGAGTTCGTTTATGTTAATAACACACTTTATAATCAGCTATTGCAATGTGAAAACAGATGTGCCTGTCCGAACTACCACAAATATCAGCCACTTCAGCCGAACTAATATCTACTATTGCTCGTGATGCAGTACCTCGTATATCATCGTATAACTCGTGTACTACCGTTCGCGGGTATACTAGTTGTACCTGCTGAACCCTCTCTCCAAGTGGAGACACAACTTGCGTGGGAAAAACTGGTATGTCCCAAATATATATCCTGGAAGCACATGATTATCAAAATCAGGCCTACTTGGAAAATGAATCAGTCAGTTGAAAAATAGTTGCAACAGAAGTGCAAGATTTACTTTCCTGGTAGTAAAAGAGTTAAAGCTGAAGATTTGATATTACTTTGATAGGTATGATACACTGTCTGCAGTTATGCATGTGACCCCAACTGGCATTATTGTCATCTGAATAAAATCAACATCAAGTCAATTAAATCAAATAGCATATATCGTTGAACAGAACGCATGCACAATGAAAAGTGTCTTGTTGGCACTGTCTATTTTTGCTCATTTATAACTCTGCCCTTGGAGCGCGTTGGTTATATAGTTAAGAATGTGCTTTGTAAATTCTTTGTCACTATGTTCGTCTACATGGCAGACACTTACTTTTGTTTCTATTCACAACTTGAATAAGGCTTCATAATCTAGTAACCTGTAAACTTCTGTTCGCGGTTCCAGGAACGGTTTTTATATTTGGTAGTTTCGAAAACTTCGTTTATCGATTATTTTGTATGTGAGGTCTACATCACTTCATCGAATGTTCAGAATTAATATGCAATTCCCAAACTCAATCTATGTACAAAATGAAGGGCAAACCTTGTCTGTCCGTCTGTTGCAGAGGATATATATCAATTCGGTCTCAGGTGGCCATTCAACATCAGCTTCATCGTAATGTCGTTTCTCAAACTCTTGAGGACAACTCCCACAATGGGGTAATTTTCCTGCAGTAGGACCAGTGGCATGATCGGCCTAGGCAATTGTCCAGCACATTTTCCTGATAAAGGGTCTTTGGCAATTAAATATTGTACGCGGGACACTCTGTGTAGTAACAATACGTTGATGAATACGAGGGATGACTGGTTGGCAAGTTAATTTACACTTCAAATTAAAGAAACTAGGCTCTCAACATACTTTCGGTAATTGAATTTGCATATTGCGGGATGAATAAAATTATTGTCCAAGCATCGTTATCATTGTTGATACATTAACCAGGTTTACATCTGTATCTATATATACAATGTCTCCAAAACTGTTAAGCATCCCAATGTTTAAATTTCGCACACATAACAATTCTATGTTATTTCGTATCATTGTTTTACAAAAACAAATAACGTTGCTTTAGATTTCCCCTAAGACGGCCACAATGTAAGTAATAGACGTATTTAGTGTATCTTATCACTTTCTCTGAATTATCTTTACTCTTACGCCACATACTTGTTCTCCGTACGCACGTCGGTTTTATTGGTTTCTTTTTATTTTGAAGCTTGTTAAAAGTAATTAAACTCATTAAAAACTTATCAAATGATCTTTTGTAGAAAATGTGTACATCACAACAACTGAATACATTCCTTATTTCAACGCATTATCTTTCCGCCTAACGTTTCTGTCTTTTTGCTGGTTAAAATGTTCGTATAAACAGGACTAATGTTAAAAGTTTCATTTCCGAGCTTCACAAACGAGTAGTTAATTCTCCTTTTTATATGTTTTATAGAGTTGACATTTTATTTGTGTGACGGTCGGATGCTGATGATTGTAACCTTTAAAGCTGGTATGAGTTCTCGGGATATAGGGTTTCTCTGTCAGGCTGTTTTTGCATTATATTCCACCAAATTTGTTTCGACTAGGGTGGGGTCATTACTATTTCATGTACATTTACTGAGATAGTTTTTAAATATGTTTTTAATGTGTACACATTTAAGACGCATTAAAATGTTCCTTTGAATGATCATCCGACTTATGTTAGCTGTTTTCTAATTAAGATATAATTCAAAATTCCTGCTTACAAAGATTTATATAGTTAATGTGTATCGAGGCGTATTTTATTGTTGAGGTACATGTGAACCAGCAAACAGTATATTCCTTAATAGTAATGGTTGTATATTTCCATTTCATGTAATAACACCGGTTTTCTGCATACTGTAGGACACTCTAACGTAATGGTCTAGGAGATAACAAATGAGTCCTCCGACGGAATAGAGATGCATTAGCCATATGAATGTCAGTGTATGCACCTTTTACCAGACGAATGAATGGCAGCATGCCCTTTTCATCATTTTATGTGTTGAATATTTAATAATTATATTTGCAGTAAAATTGATGTGAACATGTTTGGATAACATTGCTATGCTTCTTTCTGCTCGCTGATGTGCAATGATTTGAGTGAAAGCACGCATTGGCTATAACGGACTCGTACACCAAAGATACAATGACTGCGCAGGTGATAGAATTCACAAGTCCTTGGTTTCCTGTCAACACACAACTTGAGCACACAAACACGGCTTTGTCAAAATAGAACGGGTTCGATTACTAATCTCAACAAAGGGGAGCAAATATGCCTTTTAGATGCAAACACAAAGCTAATATTTAAATAACTGATTACATATGACAGAAAACAGACAAATACAAACATATTAATTAACCAAACGTCTCGGGATGGACTTTTGCCTTATCGCAGTAAGGAAAAAGTCAATTATCTGCCTAATGCGACATTCATTGGATAAACATGCTCTCTGGAGAACAGGTGGGGCTCCATCGATTAAGCACAGAGGGAATACAACAGTACAAGTTATGTTTCACAAATTGAAAAGAGATAAGAGGAGTGTTATGGTCTGAAGGACGTTTCCATTGACTATGTCTACATACAAATACTTAATTATGGTAAATATTAAATCCAAATGAATGATTTTACGATGAATGATATGTTAATACATTTGGTCACAAATGTCCCTTTGCGTTTTATTACTTTCAAATAAAGAATTTGACATTTTGTGAAATATAGTTAGTGTCCACATAGGCAAGATATGTTTGAAAAGATTCATGCAAAGTTAATTCGCGTGCTATACATGTCATCTATACTAGTTTATAAGGGTTACCATCTTAACATATAACCTGTTACTGAACATTCGCAAAAGTTGTTGTCAGTTACTTACCGAGTCCAAGGAACTGCACCAGCAACAGGAAACAACTTGTTATATCCACATTGAGCAGAATCCATGAAATCATTATGATTTGAAATTTGTTTACTGAAGTCCACAAAACCAGGTGTCACTCAGCATAGAGGTAAACACATCACCTGTTGTTATTTAACCTGCTGCCGGTTTTCATGACGTAAATCCCGACGGAAAACAGTCACGAAGATAACATTTTCTGAGCAGATTCCAACTCACTTCAGTCCCTTTAAGTCCATTCGGGAGGTATTATTTGGTCGAACACACGCGCGCCTCTTGCCAGCTCACCGGAAATAGATACCCAATCAGCGCGCGTGGCTAACGTCGAACTCTTCTGTATCGACTCGCCAAGCGTAATTTGTTGCAAACCAGTCTACATTCTTAAAACGTTATTTCGTTCATCGACGCAAGTTTATATAAACTCCATAATGATATTATACAGTAACTTAAACTAAAACCCTAATATTTATTCTAAAATATCCGATGCCACCTTAGTTATTTCTCCCTAAAGGCTATCGATTTGTAAAGCTAGGCAAGTCTGAGATCGCTGTTTGAAGTTACAACAAGTTGGCTCTAGCAACTTTGTAATTGGATGTGGCTGCGTCTTCTAATAAAACCCCGTTTGCGTTTAGGCCCTGTCGCCTTGAAGTTCAACACGTGATTTCTGGCAGCAGGGGTGACGAAGTTAAGATTAAGAGAATGAGAAATTACTTCTTGTTAGTTCTTCACCATTGATCAGGACAGGCGCAGCCCGCTTCCTTCCTCCTATATATAAGGGATGACTTATTGACGAAATGCCATCTAATTTTACTCGGCGGGGGTATAGTATATTGCATTCTGGTCACCAACAGAAGCAGATTTATTCTTTCGCTCAGCAAACAATCGCATCTTATGCATTTCTTCTTTAACCTGTTTCAATTTCTATCGCCAGGCGCTGTCATCCGCTCCGTCAAATATCTGGAGTTAATTTTCAAATTCCCCTGCAATAAATGATTGATGAACGTATGGGGAAATAAAAAGTCACGACCCTTATTACTGGAGTCTCGACTTGTGGCCAGTGATTTGCTTGATCATAAGCTACGGAGCCGAGAAAGAAGCTTCTGTATATTTGTATTCATGTATTTGTCTATTAATATTGATCTTATATGTAAGGGATGACACATAGTCCTTGAAGGGCAGTTGTCTACCTTCGGAGCAAGTCAGATCCGATTGAGTCAAATGAATCACTTCAAATTTTAATCCGAGATCCTCAAATTATCAAAGTTATTAATGAGAATCTATACACCAAGCTTATTATCATGTGCTGATATGTTGCAGGAAGTCTATAGTGCTGTAGTCATGTCACGGCTTTCATAACATAGGATATGCTGCACCAGCTGTGAGCAGGAGGAAATCATAGACGTGTATTTTTGTCAATTACATGTGTAAAGTATGAACGTTTGCAGACTGTAATAGCGCATCATAAATTAGTTTTCAATATCGGCTCGACAGAATAGATCTTCTGTACTGGAAGGCTCTGTATTTATTTATTCATTTTATAATGCACATTACTTGTTAACGACATATCACGTGTCTAACAGTATGCTGATAGCGGGACTCTGAGAGCGTCATCAGTAAATCTTGTTATGTTAGAGTCGCATCTTTGACCTAGTGCATCAGCTTCACGTTGCACATATCGTATTTGTTCACATTCTGTTGTATGAGATCTCTGTATCCAAGGTTCCATTTGTTACGCCTAGCTACAAATAATATCCATTGTGCTCCCACAGCTTGAGGCTAACTTCCTGCGCCGAGATATCAATTTTCTAGGAGAAGACATTCAATGAATAAATTAATTTGATTTCAACTGTTAATATTTCAGTCAATGGCATCTTTTTGAAATAACCAACACTTTATCTGTGAAAAATACTTCCTGTGAAAGGTGGAGGGTATGTATGAAGACTGTATTTTAACTCGACCTGGTTTTGTGCATTTATGACACCTGTCTTATCATGCGCAGCTTTTTCGGTATCGTCTCATAATGCATACGTGGTATATAGTCTATAGTATTTTCAAAACAATATGAAGGTTAGGTGATCACACCTCAAGGTTAAATGCGTGCACACCACCCTGTGGCTTTACATGAACTATGTCATTGTCCTAAACATCTTTGTAAACCATTTATTAATGTGTATTACTTGTATATATATATACAGTATCAACATGAACAAATTGTCATATGCCAAATTGTTTTCCAGACATCATCATCATCATTATCATCAGCATCGTTATGCACAAATTTTACAGGCCCATATAAGGTGTAATAATAATAATAATAATAATAACAACACTTTATTATCCATGTATTAACAGGAAATTCTTTTTTCACGCCTACGGGTGGTTGTCGCCGCAGTGCAGCGCCAATGCCCATTTTCAGCTGGGCCGACTGGAACAGGTGGAGTTAAGTACCTTGTCCAAGGGTACATCACGGCGCCGCTAGCTAGGATCGAACCCGCGACCAGGAGTCCGATGCTTGTTGCCCACGGCCGCCGCGCCTCCATGATAGAAACAGGTAGTGGCACCGCTTGTGATAATTAGTGTAATGGTAACAACGACGTCCGCAGTTCATGTGCATTAAAAATAAACATACAGACACATAACAAACGAGCATAACTATTTGACAATACTGTATTCAATTTATATATTCTTAGTGTCATATAAATGTTGCTTGGTGAATACTTGTTTCTTTATTCTGCAAAATACCGGACAAACACGTTGTACTCCTTTTCGACACCACTGTTACACAGCGGACGTATCCTTCCAGCACTATCCAGATACTGGCGGAAGTTAGTAAAATTGTTCTTAACTTTTTATTTCGCATAAAAAGTCCAATATTTTTTCCGGCTCAAGCCGACTTTTGAATTTGCTTTACAAGCCATACATCCAGGATTATTTTCAAGCGTCTTTCTCCGCGTTCGATAATACAGCGTCCTTCGAATAAAGTAATGACATTAATTTCATGGTCAACAGTCTGTGACAACCAAATGTACCCAAAACCATGAACAAATAACAAATATGTAATTTCTGATTTCACGTTTCTGCAAACTGAATATGTTCGGATATGTCCTTGTCACCGACCCGCCAAGGAGACCATTCAACCACATATCTGCTCAGACTCAACTATTGCTTAAACAACATCATTCTCTTTCTTCTAACATTTGTAAAATAAACACAAATTAGATTTGCACAAACGATACAACACAATGTTCTTAGTAATGTTTCATTACAAATATGTATACAATACACTAAACTAAATAAAACCAAACACGATTTGGTTTTTTTAAGAATGAAATTTAAGTAAAATAGTTTAAGTTCTTCTCCAACGCACCTTTATAATCCGAAAAAGAAATATAATAGAAAGTGGACTAGTCCATTATTATCACAAGGTGAGACTATACATCTCTACAGGCACTATTCCACACTGATAAATCTTTGTAGGCAATAGTAAGTGTAGGCACAAGTCCTCGTAGGCATTGAGAATGAACCGTTTCCTATCGCTGGTATGTCGTCACTGTGCTACCTCATATTCTATTGAGACAGTCAAAAGAAGTTTGATCTTTTTTAACCATCAGATGACTAAGTCTAACTGAAAATGTGACAGTGTTTGTGTTCATGTTATTTTGTGCTGACAGGCCTTTGCTAGTCCTGCTCCATGACTGTGGAATTATGTTTTCATTAATTAATAAATTTATTTTAAAAGCCTTTAGCCAGTCTACAAATCAAATCTAGCTGAAGGAATAAAAATTGAATATAATAAAATAATTTAAAATATTTCATAGACTATTTGTTAGTCTAGGCCTTTGCATAACGAATGCTAAACAATCATGTAGTAGGTCAGTAAAATATTCAGTGACAGTTTAGGAAATGATCAAATACAACATAATTTGTTTTCTTTGGGATTACATTTCCATGAAACGTAACTATTCTCCTACAGTAGCGGCTGAGTCCCGTCCGGGATTGGACCCGCGACCTCAGGGTCCGGCACCCATCTCCAGCACTAAAAATCAGTTTTCTACATAGTCGACATTCGGTACCCGCCTGATCTGTAACTGCCACAGTTTCCAAGGCCGATATCGCAGTGAAATATTCAGTGACAGTTTAGGAAATGATCAAGTACAGCATTATTTGTTTTATTTGAGATTGCATTTTATTGAAAAGTAGCTATTTTGCTACTGTTGCGGATAAGTCCCGTCCGGAATTCGAACCCGCAAGGCAAGCTTATATTTAAATGTTTTGAGGAGTAACTACTCAAACCTATTTGTAAATTGTTAGGTTCAAAGGTCAGGTTCGGGATGTAAGAGAGACTATTGTAAAGGAAACACATACAAGTTGGACATTATGAGCATGGGTCATCAATGGGTCATCTATTAAACTTAGGTAAATGTGGCACAGAAGTACACATCGTAAAGTAATGCATTGCTGGATTACTGTTATATGCCTGAATAAAGATACGATAAATAATAAAGAAAGAACAGAATTGCAACGACAAGTGTCATCAGTCCAGCTTGATACCTCCAACTGCAACATGTAAAGCTCCTTCTGGTTGATACTATTTCGTTTTGTACTTTGCAGATACAACTAATCATGAGAAGCTTGAATGTTGGCTGTCCTGGTTTCAGTTTGTGCTCAAAGGTAGTAGTAGTAGTCGCTGCCCTGGTTTTAGTTTGTGCTCAATAGTAGTAGCAGTAGTAGTATTAGTGGCTGTCCTGGTGTTAGTTTGTGCACAATAGTACTAGTAGTAGTAGTGGTTGTCCTGGTGTAAGTTTGTGCACAATAGTAGTAGTAGTAGTCGCTGCCCTGGTGTTAGTTTGTGCACAATAGCCGTAGTAGTAGTAGTAGTAGTGGTTATCCTGATGTCAGTTTGTGCACAATAGTAGTAGTAGTATTAGTGGCTGTCCTGGTGTTAGTTTTTGCACAATAGTAGTGGTAGTAGTAGTGGTTTTCCTGATGTTAATTTGTGCACAATATTAGTAGTAATAGCAGTAGTCGCTGCCCTGGCGTTAGTTTGTGCACAATAGTAGTAGTAGTAGTAGTAGTGGCTGTCCTGGTGTTCGTTTGTGCTCAATAGTAGTAGTATTGACTGTCCTGATGTAAGTTTGTGCTCAGTAGTAGTAGTAGTGGCTGTCCTGGTGTTAGTGTGTGCTCAATAGTAGTAGTAGTAGTAGCAGTAGTAGTGGTAATGGCTGTCCTGGTGTTAGTTTGTGCACAATAGTAATAGTAGTATTAGTGGCTGTCCTTGTGTTGGTTTGTTCACAAAATTAGTAGTAGTGGTTGTCCTGATGTTAGTTTGTGCACAATAGTAGTAGTAGTAGTAGTCGCTGACCTGGTGTTAGTTTGTGCACAATAGTAGTGGTAGTAGTAGTGCTTGTACTGATGTTAGTTTATGCACAATAGTAGTAGCATTAGTGGCTGTCCTGGTGTTAGTTTGTGCACAATAGTAGTAGTAGTAGTAGTAATAGTAGTATCAGTGGCTGTCCTGGTGTTAGTTTGTGCACAATAGTAGTAGTAGTATTAGTGGCTGCCCTGGTGTTAGTTTGTGCACAACAGTAGCAGTAGTAGTAGTAGTCGCTGCCCTGGTGTTAGTTTGTGCACAATAGTTGTAGTAGTAGTAGTGGTTGTCCTCATGTTAGTTTGTGCACAATGGTAGTAGTAGAAGTCGCTGCCCTGGTGTTAGTGTGTGCACAATGGTAGTAGTAGTAGTAGTAGTGGTTGTCCTGATGTTAGTGTGTGCACAATAGTAGTAGTTGGAGTATTAGTGGCTGTCCTGGTGTTAGTTTGGGCACAATAGTAGTAGTGGTAGTAGTGGTTGTCCTGGTGTTAGTTTGTGCACAATAGTAGTAGTAGTAGTAGTCGCTGCCCTGGTGTTAGGTTGTGCACAATAGTAGTAGTAGTAGTATTAGTGACTGTCCTGGTGTAAGTGTGTGCTCAATAGTCGTAGTAGTAGTAGTAGTAGTGCCAGTCCTGGTGTTAGTGTGTGCTCAGTAATAGTAGTAGTAGTAGTAGTAGTGGCTGTCCTGGTGTTAGTGTGTGCTCAATAGCAGTGGTAGTAGTAGTAGTAGTGATAGTAGTAGTAGTATTGGTTGTCCTGGTGTTAGTTTGATCTCAATAGTCGTAGTAGTAGTAGTAGTAGTAGTAGTAGTATTGACTGTCCTAATGTCCTAAGTTTGTGCTCAGTAGTAGTAGTAGTAGTAGTGGCTGTCGCGGTGTTAGTGTGTGCTCAGTAGTAGTAATAGTAATAGAGCTATTAGTAGTAGTAACAGAGGCAGTAGCAGTAGTAGAACTAGTAGTAGCTGAAGTAGTAGATAGTAGTAGTAATAGTAATAGAGGTAATAGTAATAGAGGTATTAGTAGTAGTAACAGAGGTAGTAGCAGTAGCAGTAGTAGAACTAGTAGTAGCTGAAGTAGTAGGTAGTAGTAGTAATAGTAATAGAGGTATTAGTAGTAGTAACAGAGGTAGTAATAGTAGCAGTAGTGGAACTAGTAGTAGCTGAAGTAGTAGGTAGTAGTAGTAATAGTAATAGAGGTAGTAGTAATAGTAATAGAGGTATTAGTAGTAGAAACAGAGTAGTAGTAGTCGCAGTAGTAGTAGTAGAACTAGTAGTAGCTGAAGTAGTAGGTAGTAGTAGTACTAGTAATAGAGGTAGTAGTAATAGTAATAGAGGTATTAGTAGTAGTAACAGAGGTAGTAATAGTAGCAGTAGTAGTAGAACTAGTAGTAGCTGAAGAAGTAGGTAGTAGTAGTAATAGTAATAGAGGTAGTAGTAATAGAGGTATGAGTAGTAGTAACAGAGGTAGTAGTAGTAGCAGTAGTAGTAGTTGAGGTAGTAGTAACAGAGGTAGTAGTAGTAGGTGTAGTAGTAGTAGTAGTAGTAGTAGTAGTAGTAACAGTGGCAGCAATCGTAGTAGTGGTGATGGTGGTAGTAGTAGTAATAGAGGTAGTGGTAGTAGTAGTAATAGAGGTAGTGGTAGTAGTAGTAATAGAGGTAGTGGTAGTAGTAGTAATAGAGGTAGTGGT
>JAUELE010103023.1:0-14732 GCA_031471655.1 Diodora aspera
CGTCCCGGGGTTTACAATGAGTATAGTACCTCCTTCACCGGTTTTGTGTGTCCGCGAACATGTGATATGATATTGAAAAGACTATCCCAAACTGAGCATTATACGGCAGTTAGGTTCATAAATTAAAATATCAAACGTTAGATTTGAAAAAAAACCACAACAATTACCTAAGACAAAATAAACTGTCTCACGCCAAGACCGAAAAAATACTTTGCATGAGAAACAACCTCAAGCCTCCCCCCCCTCATTCCATCTAATGCAACATTGTAAACAAACATCTTTGAATTATAGCCGTCCAGTATGGCAAAACATTCACTGATGGTGCCTTATCACAAACATATACCACAGCCACCACCGCACTGAAACAAAAGTTGGACCCCACGTTCGGGTCCTACAATTTAACGTCCGGGAGCGTCCGGGAGCGTCCGATAGCGTCCGAATAACGTCCGATAGCAGGCGAGTAACGCCCGAGGCGTAATATTTGTTATGAAGCAAAACAATATGTGTACCACATTTTAATAATGTTGGATTTATGATAATATAACCGTAATAAGTATAACGTGTGTGCGTTTGTTTGGCTCTGACTGATTTAGTAGGTTTCATTATAGTGCCGATAACCTTGTTAATATTTATGAATCATTGTAAGCCGATGCACATGACCTGTTTATGTACCTGTTATACATACATTAAACATTATTTAAGTGAAGGAATTGTTTGTTTCTGTGAGCCGTTACCTGTCGATAGTGGACAAAATCATTCGGAAAATGAACTATTTAAAAGTGCATTTCTATACTTTAAGAGGCTGCTTACTTGTTAAAGTAATTTGTAATACGGGAGTATAGTTAATACTTTGACTTAGTTCAATAATGCAATTTATAGCGGTTTAATTAAGTTCATGTACAAATTAAATGAACACACGACATTATCTAACGTTATGAAGATTCCTTGTGCTGACTGAAATTAAAAGACTGTTCACAACTATAGGTTGCTTGGTTACATAATTAATATCCAAGATCTATCCTGTTAGATTGTCAAGCTTCATGTGAAAACGTCTGTAGTTGAATATACGAGGGGGTATCAGAAAGTTTTAATTATCACCAAGACGTAATCAGGAGAAAAACTTAATTTTGCTTTCTTGTCCTTAGGACTTATCTATATAGTCAACATCCAGAGCAACACATTTCTCCCACGGTTTCTTGACCTTGCGCAGACCGTCTGAATAGAATAATTTCACGGAAAACCAACCCTCCACATCTTGAATGACCTCATTCGTGTATTCAAAACGGCGTCCACGAAGTCAATTTTTCATCTCTGGGAATAAGAAGAAGTCACTGTGCGCACGATCAGATGAAAAGGGCGAGTGCGGTAAAATATAGAAGCCACAGCGCCTACGTCTTCATTACATCTTGGTAATAATTAACAATTTCTGATACCCCGTCGTATATATCTCTGCAAACTATTTTTTTCTTTGGTGCAATGTATTTATTTTCCTCAGAATACTCTGCAAACAATTTATTTTTTAAATATTTCACCCCCCCCCAACACCCCCCAACAACACAAAAGACAAAAAACAACACGACATCAAATGGTCTCTCCCTAACTGGATACATATTTCTTGTACAGCCTCCTTAAGAAATGATTGAAACTGAACATATTACCATTTTCATAATAATTATGTCTATAAAAACTACATGGCACATTGGAGTGCAGTTTTAGACTCTTTCCTGTGTATAAGAATGCCAAACATTATCCGTTTGTAGTAGAACATGTCATTTTTTGTATTCCTTAATAGACGTAAAAAATATCTAGGTTACTTTATAGAAGACTGAACTTTCTTTACAAAACAAGAGACAAATCAAAACAATCCATGAAGTAATCTCGATATGTCGTACTCGTCTCAACGTCATCGGAAATGCTATCAAAGATGTTAAAAAGAAAACATAATTTGGTTCAGGATACCAACTTAAAACAGATGAGACTTACGCAATCTATAAAACACAATATTTTATTACATATAATTATCACAAGGAATCCGAACAATTTTGTCCTCTTTCAACAGATAAATGCTCATTCAAACAAGCGAACAATTCACTTAAATAATTTTAGTGTATTAATACTCTCATGAAACTATTACACAAACCGTACACGTACATAAACAGGTCATGTGCATCGGCTTACATTGATTCATACAAATATATGCACGATTACAAGCTTATCGGCACTTAACTGAAGCCTACGAAATCTATCAGAGTCTACAAACGTAGAAAAAAGTATACTTATTAGATTTATATTATCATAAATCCAGCATTATAAAAATTCGTTGCACATATTTGGTGCTTCATAACAAATATTACACCTCGGACGTTACTCGGACCCTATCAGACTTTACTCGGACGCTCCCGGACGCTCCCGGACGTTAAATAGTAGGGCCACCCCGTTCTGGAAATACTGGATCCGCCAATGACTAAGGTATCGTGCGAAAAAAAACATGAGAAATAATTAACCGTTGTCGGCAATCAGGTCTACGTTCATTTTTCTTTGTGACAGGTAACACGATTTGATTGACTCATTTCAACCTCTGTCAGTGCGTGTGCCTCAATTTCTAGTCACCCGCTTCAAGCAGAGGCGTGTCGGGAGACTTTTGTATGTCCACACATGACTTGCTGGGTAAACGTCATGCTATTCACAGCGTTTTCGTGTTTCAAAAGAAAGGCCGGTGAGGGCTAGAGGTGGTGTGACGTGTTTTTGCTCGGCGGGTAATAACAGTTTAACTACGTCGCATCAGGGTGTCCCAGGTCGCATAATGAAGTCATTGAGAGAGCAATGACAAGCTGCCTTGAAGGTTACAAGTGTTGAGGTACATGTGTCAGTCTATTGTGACTAACTAGGTTTCAACGTCCCGCTTAGCCAGTCACCCGTGACGACTCCGGTGTATTGAGGCAAAACAGAATGCAGAACGTTGTAAATAAACAGTGTGTATGTTATGTATGTGAGATATTCTGCTTAATGCCTTATTTTGCAGTAATGACGATATTGGCAATGGAAGTTGGATACGTGGTTAAATTCAATGTTTTCTTTTAACAAAATACAACGTCCAATGTCCTTTTGTCTGGCTTTAAAACGACATTTTAACACTGTAAACGAGCCTGAATTGGTCTTCAGTGAAACAATTACCATAAATCCCGAATAGATGATTGCCTCTGATGTATCTCAAAAGCTATTTTGTCAATTAATGTAGATAAGAGAATATAGACTGAGTGTACGTGTGGTGAAAGTGCTAATGTGAATGGTGACGTGATAGACAGGTTTTAAGCTCCGCCTACCCAACATTACTGCAGAATATGAACCATGTGACATTTTTAATTCCGTTGAAACAGCTCTTTTCTATCGTGCATTACCGGACAAAACGTTAAAAGATAAGAAAGATTGCTGTTAGGGGTGGAAAGATATCGATAGAGCTGTCAACTTATCCGACAAATATACGATTGTGCGCCATGAGATTCTCAATAAGAAGGAGACCGAGCAAGTCACCAGTTACACTTAACATCGATGAAAATATCGAAGACACTATATATTCTTAGACAAAAACTCAAATAAAAACCAAGCAAGTTCCAGCCGTTAACAGATTTCTTTTCATAACCAACGCTAATCTTTGTTTACTAACGCTAAAGTGATGTCACCACGAACGTCGTGACGTCAGGTCAGTACATTTAGTGACTTGGGTTGACTCATTCACGGACCAGGGTGTTATAAATTCGGAGTTGCAACAGGGGACAGACAGATCTTACTGGCTTACACTTAGAAGAGGTATCTGTCTCTAACGAAAAAGGTAATTTTAGTCAAGATGAGAGGCATTATGTCAATATCTGTTCTTATCCTACTGGGTGCCATGCTTCTAGTCAGAGTGGCAGAAAGCAGAAGTATTCTTCTCGACAGTCGATCATCACTTCTGGTACGGAAACTTCGAAATGTAGAAGATTTAGTAAACAACATTGACAAGAGAGATGCCTCAACAGAAGATACTTCTGAGTCGCCCGAAGACAACTCAACAGATGATTCTGCATCAACAGAAGATGCCGATTCTGCTGCTGATGACGATGACGCAAAGCGTCGACGAAAAAGACAAGTCACTTCAACTGAAGACGAGTCGTCACCAACAGAGGATGACTCCGCATCAACAGACGATTCTGCATCGACAGAAGATGATTCTACATCAACAGAAGATGATTCTGCATCAAAGGAAGATGCCGAGTCTGCTGACGATGACGCAAAGCTTCGACGAAAAAGACAAGCCACTTCACCTGAAGAAGACTCTGCATCAACAGAAGACTCTGCATTAACAGAGGAAGATTCTGCATCAACAGAAAATGATTCCACATCAACAGAAGATGATTCTGCATCAACGGAAGATGCTGAGTCTGTTGACGATGATGATCAAAAAGGACGAACAAGGACGAATAATGCGTGACGAAGAAAATGATAACATACAAGAAACCTGACAGTGGTGTTGGTAAGTTCATAAAAATATTTACGATTCACGTTTATAAAGTCACATTTGTCTAGCCTGATGAAACTTGTATTAAACATGTAAACACTTTGTGATGAACACTTTATATATACTGACATCCAAAAGAAAGTATACCAACATTTTGAGAGACCACTGAATAAATTCACAAATGCGTTGGATATACAAGAGATATCCCTTCAACACTTGGAAGGTTTATCAATGAGATGATATTAATTAATTATACTCACCGAAATCCGACCATCCTTTTGATCAACCATGGCATAAAGACATAAGGGAAAATAATTAAAATTATTTGGTATACTTTCTTTTGGATGTCAGCATCAGATGTCTCAGACGTTTTCAATGGGGGAAAGGTCAGGGCTCATTGCTGGCCAGAGCATCCTATAGATATTGTGCCGTTGGAAGGTGGTTATGTTATTTACCTTGCAATTCAAGTTCCCCTACTTTTGTTGAAGAGTATACATGAATTCATTGTATTCGGACTATGTGTCGCTTTATTTTAATTGTTTAAACAACCAAGCGCTCATCCATCTCCGTCAATGCATGTCGTAGTCGAATCACAGTAGAGCAGATCGTTTAGTCAAGGTGTTCATGAATTGCACGTTCGTGCAACTTCTCAACCTTTCAGAGGTATAGGAACTTTTCTAAGTACACGCATACAGAACGACAGGTCGACTTCTGTGTAAGTTCATCTTATATGTAGCTGACAGTGCCCTTGAAGTGCGTTCTGTTATCTGTCCTACTTTCGAAGTGCCACTAAATAAATTATTAGCCAGTGCAATACCAGGAAAGTATGGAAGGGTATTAGTAGGTGATTGTGGCAATTTTTCATTGTGGCACGTGTAGACTTCCATAGGAAAGAGATGACCTCTTTACATAACCAATGCCGTGGATAATGTTCGGGCGTGATAACAGGCTGCAAACTCGAGTCCGGTCAAAACCTTTCCACTCGCCCTTCCCCCGACAGATTTATAGTATTCGTCCCCGAAAGTTAAAGCCATAAACTAAAGTTAGTTAAAGGGCCATGATCAAATTTGCATCGTGTTGAAAACATACCTTGTCTATTCTTCGAGTCGTTCTATACAACCCATTGTTTCCCCAATTGTATAACGCCAAGATTCACGCATATTTATGCGAAAAAGAAAAGGATGGCCTGTGGCTATGAATACACCTAGTATCGACACACACATTTTGATGGCGTCACAACATAGTTGCGCCCATTTTAGAACATAGCGAATGCGCTGTTTAGCACAATAACCAGGCTGATGACGTCATCAGATATGTGTTCTTCATGTTTGACGCAAGCCAAAAGAATGGATGGCAGTATGACTGGCGCTTGGTAAAAGGTAGTTTACAGTCAACAACAAATTTAGGATGTTAGCTTTTTTTTGTTTTATTATTTTTTTTATTTATAAAAAGGTATTTATGGCATTTGTTTGTTGTGTGAGATGCAAATTTGGTCATGTCCCTTTAAGCTCAAACGATTTCTTATTGGGATATGTTTTCTTTGCAAGCGTCTGAACGGGTAACGTGACTCTCTGGAGACCGGGACGATCCACAGGCTGCACTTCATTGGATCTATAAGCAAAACAATGAAGTAAGAGCTGGTTATAAACATGCTGTAACCTTTGACAATGTGTAATCTAAATACTCGATACTTTGCTTTGTTTTTGCTTGCGATAAACACAGCAGCTGTCCACAAACATACACTTTATTAAATAATAAACAAAATAATAATATACGGTAAGTCGCACTTCTCTTACCTCTTGTAGGTCGTCATTAATCAATTCGCGCTTAACTAATTAATATTCATGAGCGTATGTGACCTACCGATGAAAACCGCTTTTGTTGACTTCGGCATTATTGCTAAAAAACAGTAATTCTTTTTCACACCGTTTGCTGAAAGCATCCTAAAAACAAATGCACTCTTTATTGGTTGGCGGACGTATACCGCGTTTGTGGTTGAACCAATCAATATACACGGTGAAGAGACACCTCTCAGCGCGAACTGGATCGTTATGAAGCACGACAGGTGAGAGAAGAGCAACCGATAAATATCCGTAGTAACCCCTGTTCCAATCAACTACTTCGTATGTTGTATTGTTTTCCAAACGGTACTGCAAATGCTTTAAGAACGCGGTTGGTATTGTCAGCAAGTCAGCGCTCAAATGTATTCATCGTTGGTTCGAATCTCAAGCAGATCACTTTTCTTTATCTTCAGGTCTGTTCATGTGCATGTAGATTGCGACATGAATGTGCATATTGTTGATATACATGTAGATAAAAGATGTTTTATGACGATGTTAAATATGAAAACTTCTTTTATCTATGTCAACAATAATGTCACAAAACAGGATAAACTGGAGGGGCCGTGGCCGTGAACAACTTCGACTCATGATCCGAGGATGGTTGGGTCGCGGGTTCGATCCTAGCTAGCGGCGCTCCGTGTTGTACCCTTGGACAAGGTACTTAACTTCACTTGTGCCAGTCGGCCCAGCTGAAAATGTGTATTGGCGCTGCACTGCGGCGACAACCAGCCGTAAGGGTGGAAAACCAATTTCCTGTATATACATGGAGAATAAAGTGTTATTATTATTATTATTATTATTATTAAAAGCATACTGAGACTCGGGAACGCTCGATTGATTCAAAGATAGCTCAATAGATTTTATCATCTTCTTGGCAATGGTCGATTTTGCATAAAGTTATGAGGATATTGTCCACAATACCTCTTTTGGTTAGGACAAGCCAAGGCTTACAACTTTCACTGCCAATTTGACAGGATTCGCCGCAAAGCTTGCAGGTGTGATCGCAAAACTTACAGGTTCATTGCATAACATAATTTTCACCACAAAGCTTACAGGCTTCATCGAAAGGCTGACATGTTTCATTGCTGGTTTGGTGGCACAGTTCACATGTTTTGTCACAAAGTTAATAAGTTTCATTGCAACGTTTACATGTTTTATCACAAAGCTTACAGGTTTCATTACAAAGCTTACAGGTTTTATTACAAAGCATACAAGTTTTGTTGAAAAGCTTACAGTTTTCATTACAAAGCTTCCAAGTTTCATCGCAATACTTACATGTCTCACTGCAAAGCTTATAGGTTCATCGCAAAGCTTACTTGCGTCAATGGGAAGGTTATAAGGTTCATCGCAAAACTTACGGGTTTCACTGCAAAGCTTACAGGTTTAATCAGAAAGATTTATGAAAGGTAGTAATGGAACTCGAAAATACAGATGTTAACGTTTGTGTTCCTTTGATTAGTAAACAATAATACTAGTAATGCATATTTATCAGGTGCCAAAACCATTTTATAAATATGCTGGTGGCGCTACAAAGATATTAGAGAACAGATGAAACACAATTGGAGAACAGACAACAAGAAACGTGGTGACAGGCTTCTTTGGGCAATACATGCAAGTGTTCTAAGCCTTGAGTTGTGGGAGTCACAGAGATTCACAGAATCTGGTGGAGAGTTCTTTTAGTTTTGGCGCTAAAAATGACAAAGACTTGTATAAAAACAATTCGTAACGTTTAAAAAGGAAAATTTAATAAATGTCACCCTAGATATTTTACATCTTCTACAGCTGCGTACCAAAAGTGTCTTCACTTTGTCGAAAATTGAGAAACGTTTACATTCAAGCATTCGATTTAACGAAACTAACAATAAAAATAACCTAAAAGTAGTTTTTTCTTGAAAAACATCCAACAACGTGTAGCTCCATATTTTGTTTCGATCAAGGCCTTGATTCTTTTGGCAATTAATCACATGAACTAGATTGTAATGATTTAAAAAAACTTGTATGTGTTATTATATAACCCATTAAATACAAGAACTACAATTTGCTACCGAGA
This sequence comes from Diodora aspera, assembly GCA_031471655.1. Classification (NCBI taxonomy): domain Eukaryota; kingdom Metazoa; phylum Mollusca; class Gastropoda; order Lepetellida; family Fissurellidae; genus Diodora; species Diodora aspera. Next base: position 8,387 of record JAUELE010103023.1, read on the forward strand.
ATTGGTACAAAATCAAGTGGCTTATTTTGATGTCCGAATGAGGTCCAATGAGAGAAACGCCGGTGTCCTATCCAGGCAACAATATTCATCATTTAGGTCACATGTAAAGCAAAATGAGACACAAAGCAGAATTTAATCTCATTTGTAGATAACCCTTTCGGTATCGACCAATTTTATCCGAATTCTAAAGACTATTTGTTTTACAAGCCATTAAATATGGAACATGTTTCCAGTATTAGAAAGTGAAGAAACTTTTGGTACGCAGCTGTATGCCCTAATCAAAATCAGTTTTCAACAAGGACGACGTTGTTCTCGTCACCTCAATTACATTGCTCATACAAACTTGATGAGAGTCTAGCGAAAGTCATCGAAGGTGTGGGTCCCGTTGTTATAAGCGATGTGCAGAAATCGACAAAAACAAAATAACTGAATGTAGGAAATAGCACGAAGGACCACTTATGTGGTGGTTATAATGTCTACTGACATGCCAGTGACCCTGTCTAATTTATGTGATAAAGGTTATTTGGTACGTTTTGCATTGATCCCTTATTTTATTCCTCCAGTATATTTATTGATAAGTCATGAATATAGAGTTGTGTCGTGACAGTATACTTACTCTAACGCCCGTGTGAATGCGTCGACCAGAAAGCAGATGCAGATGTTCTGAAGTGATTAACACTTCCGTGACGTCTCGGAGAATTCATCAGAGATGCCATGGCTGGTTCAAGGCGGGTGGCTAAAAATAGAGCGCTTATGTCTAGAACTTGGGGGACAGTCAGTTGACGTCATCTTATGAAGTCAACTGAATGCAGTGCACCACAAGCACAAGGGAAATTTGTTTCTTGCAGATTATTAGTACGTGCTGAGTCAGCATGTGGGATTTCTATTATTTCTACAGTCTGGTTATTTCTAGATATACCTGACATCAAAGAAAAACCATTGATGTGCTGTGATAAAACACAATCTATGCATTTCAAGGCAGGTGCTTTCGACCTTTTCACCTCACCACCTCACCTGTGAGACGCTGCCAATGTCAGTGGTGTCACCTCGGGCAAGTTGCTTTACTCATAAATTACATCAGACAACCCAGCTGGAACTGGGTACTGGTCCCCCATTTAAGGAGTTTTGTTGACCTTCTAGCGCCTAGTGGCTGCTTGGGTTACACCAGGGGAAATGCCGAGCGCTATGAGTAGGCTATACAAGCCTGGATTTAGCGCTATACAAGACTTCTACACATACCTTAGGGTTTGACAGAAAAACAAAAGCTGGTAAGACGGAATCCCGTAATCTGATGGACGAGCCTGTGGTACGGACAATAGTAGAAGCAAGTACCCAACATTAGCAGGATAAGTTCCCATTTCGCCTTAACGTCCCTCAATGGGAATTGAACTGAGGCGAAATGGGAATTTTTATTCAATAACTCAATAAATAAACCAATTTACAGGTGTGATTGCCTTCTAGCATATGTGTGTCGGGGTATCGCTTTAGAGAAATCAAAAGATTAGCATTAAAAATTCAACATGATGTTATATGCGACAATATTCAACCAAACTTACATAAACTCGCATGTAAGTGATACATAAAAAATATTTACATAAATATGTGCTTGGTCTGAGATGGCGCAGTGGTTAGCGCGTCGGCCCAGCAATCTGCCAGCTTGGCGGCTGTGGTTCGAGTCCCGCCCGGGCACCTCTCTTTCAGCCCGGAGAGGCAGAAGCCCCGACACAAACGTGATGTTGGTAAGACCGTGAGGATGTGGCTGAACGATTGCCAAAAACCACGTAAAACCCCAAATCACTCACTATTTTATTGGCAGCTAAGTATCCTTCAATGGCATTTAGAAGTGGTGTGGTTAAACAAAACATTGGATAACACTTCTATCTATTCTTTTCTACGTCGCGGATAAATTCAAGTAATATCCATAAACAGCAGTTGTTTCCTAACTTAAACAGATAAATTTGAAATGTACCAGCTAAGGCGAAATGGGAATGGAACTAAGGAGAAATGTGAATTTGAAATTTACCAGCTAAGGCGAAATGGAAATGGACCTAAGGAAAAATGAGAATTTGAAATTTACCAGCTTAGGCGAAATGAGAATGGAACTTAGGCGAAATGGGAATTTGAAATTGAGCAGCTAAGGGGAAATGTGAATGGAACTAAGGCGAAATGGGATTTTGAAATTGACCAGATAAGGCGAAATGTGAATTGAACTAAGGCGAAATGGGATTTAAAATTTACCAGATAAGGCGAAATGTGAACAAGCCATTATCAGAGACGTACGCCAGGCGAGAGCTTTGAACCTTACCTTCCACCCCGACGGTGATTAACATTGTATACGGAGATTCATAGGCGGACCCCCCCCCCCCCTTTTTGGCTAAATTTTATGTAAAATTGATCAACTAGGGAATTTGTTCGGTCGAACCCCCCTTTTTCTCAAATCACATCATGCACCACCACCCTTTTCTAAAATCTTGGATCCGCCTACGACATTGGTGTTCTTATTCAGTTACAGTATTAGCAATGATTAACACTGTCTTAAATGTTCCATTCAACCGTTTAACTGTCATGTTTATCTAGTTTCCACGTCACATGACTACTTTATATAAGTGTTTGTATTATGTCTGAGCATACAGAATAAGTCGCATATGCACCCCCCCCCCCCTCCGACAACTCCTCCGTACTCCCCTGACAATGTATCAGAAGGTCGATCCTATAACACTATACACGTGTAACACGTTGCTGACATTTTCTGTGAGTTATTACATATATCAGCCTTCATGACCGTTAACTCGCCTTACTTATTACCTTTATGTCACATTAGTGTTTATTGCGCAGTTTTGTCACCCTGTCCATTATTATTGGCATCAGCCGACTGTGGATTATTAAATAATTATAAGACAGCTATTCCCAATTTTTGTGTACCATTTGCACCCTTTTCCCTATGTGACAGAATGTAACCCCCACCCCTTTTTAAGATTTTCTGGCTCAAACGATGCATTCCTAATATACTGACGCCCACACGACACAAAACGATACAGAGAAGACGATTCAACCTTTACTTACTTGTTTTTATGCCGGTATTAAAGTTGGACACGTGTTCCCAGGCAGGGCATATGTTTGGAGCATTCTGTGTTAAATAAATAACATGTACTGTAAATTAGACATTATAAAAGTGTTTGCGTCAATAACTAACGTCGTATCCCCTTTATCCTGGCAGATTGAGACAAACTCATTTCGTATTTATAAATAGATGCAAGTTCATGTTGTATTTTTAAATAGACTCCTTACAGTCTACCAGAAAGTGACTCCTACTGCACCTGCGTGAAACATTAACGGTCGCGGTAGTATCATTAAACATGCTGTATGTGTATGTGATATGAACATATTTTATGTACATCTATTTTTATCGTTCCCAAAGTTATTTTGCAAAACAAAATAATGAATTTGACCACTTAATCAACTTTGATAAATAATGTTCTTACTTCTGCGGAGTTCCAATTGGAAATGTCCAACCTTGTCATTTGCTTGTTCTTCTCCATTTGTCTCTAAAGTCTTAGTAAAGTTTCTTTTGAGCGTCAGTATATGCATAACATCCAAGGTTTCTATCCCTACCCAAGGACCTTTGGACACCGATCTTTCTCCTACATTGCCCCAGTTCTTTAGAATGTCTTACCTACCGACATAAAGCAATCACTGAGCATCAACGGCTTCAAATCCCCACTCAAAACACACTTGTTTTGCCTAGCTTACCGCCAGTGACAGTTTTTCAATTACCTTCATCACTGGTATTTTCATAACCCCTGTTCAATAATCGTTCGTAACTGTATACCTTGTATATAATTCATATCCTTGTTAATATCTTTACTGTAGCGCCATGAACATGTTTGCGAATATGGATTGGGCGCATATAAAAATATACATTGTTATTAATATTATTATTATTATTATTATTATTAAAAATAATAACCCTAAAATTCCACTGGGGAGGTGGGATGTTGAGAACTGTTATAACTCATTGCTCAGATGCCAGTTGTATAAAACACCTCTTCAGATATATTTGTTTTTCATAAAGTATGTTTTAATGAAAATTAAAAACACGTGTTTCTTTATTTCCTCTCGATATGATTGACATTATTGTATTGAAATATTCCTCAGTCTGTTGCTGCATCTCTGGGGGATGCATGGAATAATTGTGATCAGCAAATGGACATCATTCGCTTACATATATAAAGTTGCTAGTTTTTAATTTCCTCTGACACCAGTTCGAGACTGATTTGCTAAGGCTTGTAAATGTCAGACAGATTTATACAGAACGATTGGTCTTCACTGGCATTCGTAAACAAATGATTCGTGATATGAAGATCGTGTTGGCACAAAGCAGGGCATGGCAGAGGAAGCTGGAGATTGCCCTAGACATTAGCAGTGTTAGTCCGTATCCATATACTTGATGACCTTTCCTGTAAACCAGTGCAGCATGGCACAGTGGCAACAGACAAAGCCTCTGCGGTTGGTAACTCAAGGACGGCCATGATGAGATATTGACTTAATCTCATCTCGTCACGTTAAGTCTCGTGTGATCTATGGCCGTTCTAATTCACTCTGTAAACGAGAAAAGCTGTTGTCTCTTCGAAGGGAGAAGCATATTAATATTTGCCCTTTCTCCCGGCCTGCATGTAACAAAACTGTTTCTCGGAGACGCTTGTATTTACAGAAATTGTTAGCGGCATGCAATCTTGCCAAAGGTCATAACGTTGGGACTTTACATGTTTGGTCGATCTTAATTACAATCAGAGTTCCATTGGATTGAGGCCTGTTTGTGTTTAGTCAGTTCATGTTACTTGTAGTCAACGCCGATCAGGAAAGACAAATTATGTATGTAAAGTCATTTCTGAACTAATCACAATTCATTGTCTTTATTGTGCCCACCAAGATTAAATTCAAATGTTTTAGAGTGTTGAGCTAAGCAGGTGTGAAGTAGTACAGCTCTTGAATACAAGTTTAATCAACTGATGTCATTTTCCAAATATGAAGATTATTTTTAACTTTCCCAGGTGTTCTGTGTTCTCGACATTCAGTGACTCTAGAACCTTGATAATGAGGTCATTGCAGGAAAATTGGTTAATAATTGAATATTCCAAGATTAAGTGAGAGAAGGTAATAGGGTAAAGAGAGTTCGTTGATTAGTCTTCTGTCCAATGTTGAAGAAGAGGTTCTCACAGAACGACAAGCTTACACTGACTTGGAATAATTTCATTTGACTAAACTCATGTCAATAACTATTATTGTGGTTTTAAAATGAAGGCGTTGGAGAGTTCGAACAGATCCCCCGAACGGTGATCAAAGTTTTATGTTGACAATCGCATTTTTGTTTGGTTAAAACAAACAGTGTATTAATAGTGTATCCATTGAATCTTTTTCTTCATCGTCTTTATCTCATGTCACAAGACTACTGAAAACATTATTTCATTGATGTATTCGGCTTAAGTATAATGGAACAGGTCTTATGTAACTCTCTGTGAAAAATCTTGGTTACGCATATGAACCTCAGGTTGATCTTTAACATAATAACTAGAAACCCTCGTTAACCTATTGTTAATTGTTTACGCTCACAGGATCTTTAAGCACAGGAGTGGGGAGGGCGGCTACAGGCCCCTCGTCAGGGATATTTTCAGAGAAAGTGTGTATATTTTATTGTGTTATTTGAAAACTTGTGTATTTGGCTAAGCAAAGGATCGTCTTTAGCCCCCTTATCAGGGATTTCAGACCCCCTATCGGGGATCACAGCCCCTCTCCCTCCTTTCCCTCGGGGAATACCTAGCGCCACCCATGTTTAAACATGGCCAAGAGTTATTTATGCAAATACTTATCACTCACCATAGTTTAACCAGTGAGAGTAACTGTAGGTAAAATATCACCAATGAACATTTCATGAGTTGTTTTTGACCGAGTCACACACAATCTTTTTTTGAGATACATCCTTGACAGAAGGCAAAATATTATTTTATATTTGGCAGTAATGACTGGATGGGGAAAGGTGCAAATGGTAATGAAGGATGGGTATTTTTTCTCTCAGTTGGTTCCTATTAACTTGGAGCTGAAGAAGCGACAATCTGATGTTATTGGGGTGGGGGCTGGAAGATTTCGTAAATATTGAAACATTCCAGTCAATCGCCCCTTTGAACTATATTTTATATTAATGTTACTGCACAAATAATCAAACGTACTCTGAATAAAACATGTTTTTTTAAAATAGATGTTTTGTTGGCAATTAACCCAAGAAAACAATGTATCTGCAATGAGATAGTTTACAGGAGATAACTCTTCACTCATTCTTTTCTCCCTCTCG
>JAUELE010103133.1:0-24114 GCA_031471655.1 Diodora aspera
CCCTTCTCCCTCCCCCAGGTGATATATTGGTCAGTGTGTCTTCTCCCACACACACACCTTTGTCGCATTTAGTAGGTGTGACATATATAATTGGCTTCAAGTTTGTCTATTGAGAATTTTGCAGTTTTGGATTCCTACTTTCTGTCTTGTGATCACTATGTTAGGCCTGAAACTTTTCTAGCATCCAATACCAATTCTGCTGAAGTGTCATTCACCGAAATGACCATAAAGTAAAATGAATTACTTAATTCCATTTGAAGGCAAGGATATTGATTTATTTGATCCATCTTAATACTTGTTTCCTCTAAAGCAACAAGGCTTTCCACTTTCAAGATGAAGAAAGAATATTCAATAGTATGAATTAATGTCGGACATTGACGGCATAGTAATATTTCAAAACTGTTTTATATGATGCACAAGAGGCGTGAGTGAGTGAGTTGACAGCTTCAGCATTTATTCATTTCTAATCATCGGCTTAAGAGCTTCATATATTAACCAATTGAATTGGCAGTTAAAATCAGCTTTGGGTCTTTTGTTTTTCCAGTAAATTTCAATAAATTTGTGGTTGTCATTTGCATCTTGATATTATTTCTTCGAGCTATAGTGACACTGGCATCTTGCTAGTGTCTCACTTATACTAGACGGTCCGCCCAATCTGTTGTTTTGGAATTTCCATCTGTTCTTGGGTTTCATAATGAAACCCCTGCAGGCACATAAATTGATCTGAAGGGAAATTCAAATCAACTACAACCAGGGTTTGTAGATATACAGACCAACATACAAATGCATACCTATGCTAACCTGCGCCCACTGACTTGGATGTGTTTAGGTAATGCAGGCTTTGGAAATAGCGTCTGACTGACAGACAAATCCCGTAAAATTGCCTCTGAGCCAACAAAATGTATCACTATGTAGGACTTAATGTTCGGTGCTCTGGGTCAAGTACATATAATAACATACTTGTTGATATTTGATACAACTTTAACTATTCACTACTCGTTTTGATAGAAAAATTGTGAAACAAAAATTCTTTTGCTTTAGGGTCTGGGAGAGAGATCTATATGTTTACCATGAGAAGTTTAGTACTGTATTGAAATTCCGTCCTGGAAATTGCCTTCCGGTCAGACATACACTTCCAACATGCAGGGCTGAATGTCTTGTGGATGGCAAAAGCCATTCGCAGAGACTGGTAATGCCAGGAACATACTTTCACAGAAGGTAACTGTAGCATCTGTAGTTATTTGGTGAGGTCCTTGGATTCTTTTATTAGAAGAGAACAGAGCTCTAGTAACCTCATGCTTGTAGTACATGAACAGATCTGATGGTTTGTGTTCCACATTGAATCCTGTAGAAAATTTTCAGGACATTATTTAGCTTTTCACTGATGAACATCTTTTTGTGTTCCAGTCGACACAGTAGTGAGCGTCACCGGCACAGAAGACATCGACGTCGAGACCGATCATATTCCAAGTCCCGTTCCTTGAGTCCAAGCCCGCATCACAGTCACGGACACCATTACAGAGATTCCAACCACAGCTCCAGATACAGGTCCAGAAGCAGCAGACGTCATCGCAGACACACCAGACATCGGAAAAACAGACGGTCGTATTCCTCTGGCTCAAGTCGGGTAAGTGTTGTTCTTACAGAGCTGTGCGAGTAGTGAGCTGAATGTCTTAGCTAAGAGCGATTTAGTTCGTAGGACAGTCTTGGGGTAGACGTAGATCTGGTGGGCCATACTTGCAGTGAAGGCATCTCGGAGGTCTGTATTGTGAAGAGATGACTCAACATCATAAGTTGATACCGAGTTGTTTTTTGGTGCATACAAGTAAATTCTTTTTGAATTTTCTGGTAAAACCACGATAATGAAGGATAAAATAAGATTTGTCTAAAAGGATTATTAAAACCACAATGATAAATAATAAAACAGGATTTGTAAAATAAAAAGATTCTTAAAACCACACTGAAAAATAATAAAAAGACTCCTAATATCAAAATAATGAAAAGTAAAAAGCAAAAGTTAGAAAAGGATTCTTAAAACCACAATCACAAATAATGAAAATAGATTGTAATCCCACAATAATGAATCGTTGTAAAAAAGGATTCATGAGCATGCTTATCTCGAGAATTACAGGTGATATTCTCTATCAAGGTTAAAGTGTGGACTCTTGCCATGAGTAAAGTATCGGAAGCCTTCACATAGTTTAGAAACTCTGTTAATATTTTTAAGAATTGGAGACGTTAAGGACTGAGTTAAATAATGATTGATGTTACAATGGACAGTGTTTCAGTCATAGCATAATGTCGGAGATACACAAGGTTTTTGTTAGACTTGTACAAAATTTAAATTTCCAGGCAATTTCGAATGGTAGCTGGAAGCCAAAGGCGAAATCCATTGCAGTGTTAGAAATTCAGAATGAACCTAACGGGGTCCTTGTCAATGACTTAATGTTAAACGTTAAAATTTTTGGGGTTCCTTGGACTAAATTACTATAAATAAATGCTGCGGAGCTAGGGATCCAGAGACCTCCTCTAATTTCTGGCACTGCATTGACAATGTAAAGATGTATTAGTAATATTGACTATTTATTTGGGTCACGGTCATAGTGTTTTACTAACAAACTGGATATATACTGGGGCCAGAATTTGGCAGTGTGGTCAAATCCTGTGTAGTTTGTGGTCAGTTTACGTCTTGACAGCCGAGAAACTGGGTTATGACATCATGTTGATTGCACTGAAGGATTGCTAAAAGCCATACTCATGATACTGCATGTAAAAAGAGCAACTTAACCTTTCTTAGGAATGGATTTCAATACCCGGTATATACTTTAATTATCTGTTATCTCAGTATTTGTTTTAGATATGTAGGACGTGGAATAAAGACATTTTCTCGGGACAAGCCGTCCTTCAGGAATCTAAAACTTTCTTATAAGTACGTAGGAGAGCATGATAGATTTATATTGAACTGGACAAACATTTGGACCAGGCCACAGTATTTGCAATATCGGTCTGAAACTATTGAAGTCTGAAGTCTCTATCCCCCAAAAAAGTAGCTACATTTATGAAACTTTGGGGTTGTTAGGTTGCCCCCCCTCACATATCTTGTGCCAGTATGTAAATGTTTACATCAAACTCGGTGCTGACAGGGAAAAATGTCAGTCTGTGAAGTTTCAAAATGTCTCATCTGTAATGCTAATCAATGGCACACATTATCTTGGAGATAATAATTTAATCACAGTTTGTTATTTGGATCGTTTGGTAGACATCCCACTTTCACTTTAGCCAGGTTTCATTAATAGTTTATGTCTATTTCTTTCCTAAGAGCAATCAACTGTTCACCTATTTAAAGTAGTTATTCGTTGAAGACAAATCATCTGGTTTTTGCTCCGTCTGTAACGAAGAAAATAACGTGGCCTCGTCTATTTATCATTGAAACACTGTCTATACTGTAACTGACGTATTGCACTTCAATATTACCCACTATTTTACTCAACGTAGCACAATGTCGCCTCACAATTGATGTCCAACTGGGGAAATAGCACTGAACTGGAAAGCATACACATGTAGCCTACATGCCATTTTGATTCACTCTGATAAATTTGCAGTAATTCGCGAAGTAAATATATTTTATCATTACTTTATCTTTTAATCTCAGAAAGGCGAAGAAGTAATTATGACACTAGTTGTTTGGGGGCAACTGCTCCGGTTAAAATATTTTCATAGTCAAATCATTTTCTGTGTCCCACTTAAGATATTTTGATGTGCTGTCATACAAATGTTCACCATTTCATTTTCATATATATGATATTGAATGTTCTTACAGTTACTGTCAATTCTGCAGAACTTGTCAGTCTCTTGTTTGTCTTGCGCGATCATTTCAAAGAAATGTTTTGAATCTTGATCAGTCAAAGGAGCAGATTATACTCTTATGAACAAATAAGGTTTTACTAAAAAACTGCATCTGGGCTGTTGAAATACAATACCCGACTGGTCCTACAACAACAAGGTTCTATGGGACACAGAATCTTGCTGATGAGGACCCAAAAAACTCAACGCCAGGTTCCCTGGAATGCAAAAATTGACATCTGTTAGTTTTGAAAAATAACTGATTTGTTTATTCAATAATCAGAAAACTATATTTATAATCAAGTTTGTCAACAGCCCTTTCCAAGTCTTGGGGTTTCCAAATCTATAATTAGCAGCGTCTGTTTTGAGCATGTCAATTACCGAAACTGGGACTCCCAAAAATATATACCGGTATTGTTGGTCTCCTGGACCCACATAAATACATGGTGGGGCAAAACCCTGCAAGTAACATCAAAGACCAAGTGGACATTTTTAGTTGTTAGACAAATGAAAAAGTCAAGATCAAAGTATTAAAATTTACACAATTAAAGGGTAAAGCTTGCATTTCATACGTGTACATGTGACAGCAACCTGCCTATATTCTTTACTTCCGTATTCTAAAAATATCAGGATGACCTGTATGATTGGAAATATTCAGACAAGTATGTTCTTTTGTTGGAACAGGTCAAAAAAATTCTTGTATTATATATTATGGCAATGTCAATATCTTGATTGTCTTAAGAAAATGTTCAGTCCCAAGGAGAAAATTGCACAGATAAGTCAATAAATTTTGAAAATGTTCTTACCTCTTACCAATATTTAATGATCAAAGTCGGAAATACAAGTGGCATACTGTTCATTTGTCTGTTTATTTGTCTGTTTATTTGTCAATGAACTCAGTTAACTTGTCAGCTGGTAATAAACTTTTTTACTGGTACTTCAAATTGTTCTGACTGTAATCACACAAGTAGAAGGACTAAATTTTTGTCTTTATTATTTTCTGCTGTTAATATTCTGTATTAATTATGTTAATAGGCACTAACTAAAATGACCCCAATAACTGCATACATGCAGTTTGCCATACTCCCATATTGTACAACTGAAGTCTTTTCAGCCTTCAACCATGACAAAACGGAACTCTTTAGTGAGTGCATACAGTTTATGACTCCATATGACCAAAATGGATGTCGATATGTTTTGCCAGTCCCCAGAATTTCGAGACAACAATGTTCGACTCTAATTGCATTTGGTTATAAAAATAACAAAAAAATAATTAACTTGATTCATGCAGAATTAGTTCATTGGCAACAGATGTTCTAAAAATGAACTTGACAATATTGTTCAGTGTGTACAAATTGTATGCTGTCATGTTTTCAAGACAAAGCCTTGGCAGTAACGTAATTATTTGCAGTGAATTCACAAATCACATCAAGAAGCTCATGCGTAGTTTTGTGTGCAATTACAGTCTCAAGCCCCAAAGCAAAATCCTCTTCCTTTCTCTCCTCTTGCTTCCCCTGTTTATTTGCTGGCTGCTCTAGCATTATGATATTTTAAAATTCCATGAATAAGTACAAAAACTTCAGGCTTAATTTTTCTGAGATATAACGCCCTTCTTGTCCTTGAGCAAAAATCTTTCTTCTTTTTCCGCACCATGACATGGAAGGGAAATAACGGACTATGTCAAACAGGGCAATATAAAAGAGGAAGTTCGAAAGGAAGAAGGGCCAAATTGTGCAGGGGTTTATATTTTCCAGAGTTGCAGGGGTTTATATTTTCCAGAGTGGCAGGGGTTATTTTCCAGAGTTGCAGGGGTTTATATTTTCCAGACTTGCATGGGTTTATATTTTCCAGATTTGCAGGGGTTTACATTTTCACGAGTTGCAGGGGTTTATATTTTCCAGAGTTGCACGGGTTTATATTTTCCAGAGTTGCAGGAGTTTATATTTTCATGAGTTGCAGGGTTTATATTTTCATGAGTGGCAGGGGTTTATATTTTCATGAGTTGCAGGGTTTATATTTTCATGAGTTGCAGGGGTTTATATTTTCCAGAGTTGCAGGGGTTTATATTTTCCAGAGTTGCAGGGATTTATATTTTCTAGAGTTGCAGGGGTTTATATTTTCTAGAGTTGCAGGGGTTTATATTTTCTAGAGTTGCAGGGGTTTATATTTTCACGAGTTGCAGGGGTTTATATTTTCACGAGTTGCAGGGGTTTATATTTTCAGGAGTTGCAGGGGTTTATATTTTCAGGAGTTGCAGGGGTTTATATTTTCCAGAGTTATGGCCGATTCTTTTTTTCAAAAATGAACATGAAGTTAAGATCAAGGCTAAATTAAAGAACTTCTGATTATAAGAGGGTCAAATTTTGCACAGTAGTTACTACAGTGTCTTTTTGTTATTTCAAAAATCAGAATTATTGGCTTATATTTTCAAAGTTTATGTCCTTTGACCTTCAAAAATTAACTTAAATTTAGGAACAGAACAAAACAATTTAAGAAAGATTTCTGATGTTGAAGTCAAATTTTGCACAGCGATGTATGTATCCACAAAGCCGTACCAAGTTTGCATGTCAGAATTATCACTAATATCAGTATATATTTTCCAAAGTATGCTCCTTGATCTAAATGAATGTGTGGCAGGGCATTGCCATTTGAGTAAACACTAACTAGACTAAAATATAGTATCTGAAGAAAGATAATAAAAAAAATATTTTAAAAAAAACTTAAATTAAAATGATATTCCTTTGTAATAAAATAAGTAATATCCCAGAGACACTGCTAACTTCAGCTGAAGCTGTGGCTATCTAGACTGGCAAAATATCTAGACTCTGTGCTTGTCTCTGATATTATAAAACTTAAGGGTCTGGATGACAGACTAAGTAAACACATGCTTCTTGGATTTAGCTTGCTGATTCCTGCATTGTGAGGTTTCTTTTAAACACCTAGGTTAAATGTCTAAAACGTGCCATTATTGTGGTTTTACCAGAAGCCAAAAGCATTCATCCATGTATGTGAAATTGTTTCAAAATCTGTTGGTGACAACTGGTAGTCTGCAAACTGCATGCCCTGGGGTCAGGTGGAGCAAGAAGCCATTGGTCTCAGGACCTTGGGTGTTTAACAGTTGATGATGTTGTATGTGCCATCAACAGTGAGTTTATGTGCATGTCAGTGTAAGTATTACACATGTTTACAGTCACATTTTGAGGTATGGTGATGTTTTGTGTTATGTTGAAACAGAAAGATTTGAGGCGGCTTATATTACAAACTAGAGAGGAAAGAAAGCATCAAAATCTTATATAAAGCATTGGTTGCCTCCCAGGCTAACACCAGTCTTTATCAAATAGTGCTTCAACGACAGAATAATAGCTCGCCATGCATACAGATGAGCGGTGGGTCATTATTCAGCCGTGTATTTGATTAGGGATTTGTATATTTGTGCCGAACTTTTGAGATGAACTTACTGGGCGAAGCTAAGTTAGCTGTGTAATAGAATGTACTAGGCAATGGATGTAGGGGAAATTTGGCATCGACGAGTGCTCAGTCAGGTCGGGTATTGATTAGTGAATTGAGAGTGGAATGAGGAAGCTAGCCGACTGCCAGCGGTGCCACGCATAAGACTAATACTAGACGGGGATGATGTGAGTATGGGGGACCGCAAACACGGGAGAACGGCGCTCTGGTCTCCCTGTCCTGGTACCACTAGATGACTGCTTCTTCTGATGTAGTGTATTGGCCATTTCATTGAACTTTTCTCGTCAAGGAAGCTTGGCTTTGGGATGTCAAGGTTCTTCACAATTCTGTGTATAATGTTCGCTCTGTGATTTGTCTCACATGTGAATTATTCAAGGTTTTTTTCAAGTGAGAGGCATAACTGGACTCTTGCCTGGTGCTTTGTTCTAGTGTGAGGATTATTAGGATTTGATGAAAGTGTGTACATCTTTGCAGTATTTTCCAAGTTACCAATATGTTTGAGGAAAAATTGCTTGTCCTGCAAAATATGAACCTCAGAAGTCTTCTGTGACGTTTAACCAATGAAAGCATTCTTGTTATTTTTCCACTGCAAGTGAGGAAGTTGGCACTTCAAGCTGACCGTAGGCGTGTTCATATATAGGTCGCTATCAACTATGTCATTAATTGCATGCTTGACATCTATGCAACAGTGTGTTTGTGTGTCTGTCAGCAGCACATTCCACAACAATGACATCACTTCCAGGCTAATTTGTCATTATGGAGTTGATCTTCAGTGATGATTGGCTTTTAAGTGTTATATTGTCACAGTAACCTACAAGAGACTGGATCTGTCAATGAAGTGTTACATTACTACGCTGTCCTGTAACTCAGGACCTGGATGAACTAACAGTAACAGCTGTACTGGATGGCAGGTGCCTGTCCTCGAAACTCTTCAGTTTTACTTCTCACAGGCTTGTTGGAATACATATATCATCTGCTGTATGATTGTGGATAACTCCTGTCTCCCTTTGTCTGACCTCAAACATACTGTACAAGGATATTAATAAGTGGGAAGAGTTCCAGAAATTATTCTACTTGTTGATGGTTCTCCAGATTTCCTTGTGGAATACCTTATTATCTAATAGGTGTGCTTAGTCCTGTACAAAAGGACTCTATTAACAGGAGGACTGTCCAGCATATATTTGGTTTGTTCACTGACTGATGTATGTCATGCCTGTGTGCAAGTTCACTGGATAACAGTACCTGTTTGGATGCCTCATTCATTTGAATGCAGATTCATTTCTAAAAACAAGAAGAAACCACAGATTACGTCAAAGACCACATTGTTCTGTTCATGCTGTGTGAAAAAATACCAAAAGATTTTAGATCAGCCGGAGACATTTGGTTTGTTGAATGTTGACTTATTAATCTCAGTGCATTGGGATTTGTCTCATCCAAAATGTTGCTATTACCATCCAGCATTGACTGTTGAAGAATCTCGACCACGTTCTTGTGAATAAAGCTATCTATCAGTGAAAGCATTCTCTGGGGCTGGAGAGTTATTGGATTAGCAGAGACAAAGATTTGTATGTAGTGGGTTCTGAGGGACACCACAAGCCTCGTTTCTTTTATGAACACAGGTAATACCATCGATCAAGTTTATTGGATTTGTTCTCGGGAGACCTTGTTAGGTGGGCCAAGATTTACCTCATAAATTGCATTTTGCTGCCATTCAAGTCTCAGATGCTAGTTTATTTAGTTAGTCCTCCTTTAGAACATTCTATGTAGTCCGCCATTCAGGAATGTAAGCAGGTCCTTTCTCTGAGACACGATCAGGCTCACTGACAAAGAAAATGAAAAACATGGTTGTTTGGTGCATAATTCATAGCATCCAGTCTTATCAGTGAAGTCATGAAAACAGATTCTTCATCTTAGGAAAGTTATCACTGGCACAGATTGGGATGATGGGAGGAGGTTATTCTCATTGATTAGTCAGGGGCTGAAAGGTTATTCAAAGGGTGGAAAGGTGAATGGATGATAATTTGATAAGATGGATAACTGAATAAATATTTGGATTAGTAGATGGATTCTTGCATGTGTTGAATGAAATGAATGTGAATCATGGGAATGGATGTTTGAATTATGAAGTGTTGGACGGATTATGTGTGGATGGATGGATGGATTGTGTGAATCAATGGTAGATTGAATTCTAAGCGTATTTTCTTTTTTTGACTTTCAAAAGTAATGATTTTGTAATTCATAACTAATTCAAAATTAGGATATTATGTTGTCTCTGATCTTTTATAAACTGTTTGTGGTGGAATATTTTAAAGAAAGTTGCAAATTTATAAATTATTTTTTTCATGCATCTCTTTTGACTGAGCATACATTTATGGAAATACACTTTAAACATAGAGCATACAAAATGGACTGTTACATCAAGATAATGGGGGAGAAGGGATTGGATGGGAGGAGAAACAACATGTTATCCAACTATTGTCCTAATCTGTTCTAATGTTAGGGAAAGGAGGGGGATTATCAACTGTCTGGTACAGCACTCTGTGATAAGAGGTGATAAGAGGCGAGTTGTTTGCATCTGTGTCATGGTAATTGATAAGCCAGCAGAGGAGGATCTGGACCCACATGCTTAACACTGATAAGATTCGATGCTAACACAGACACAGTTCTGTTCTGTTAAAAACTCCCCATAAGAGACACAAAGGAGGCAAGAATTTTATGTTTACTTTCAGATAGCAATAATAATTTTTGATTTTTCAAAACAATGATTTTCTTCAAAATTTATTAATTTTAATTAGGTTTAAAAATGTTAGATTTCAAATTATTTGTTATTTTATAACTAAAGTTTGTAAGGAGATACATTTTGTGAAGTCTGGGATTATTTACATTACAGCCCCATGCTGAGTCGGTGAGTGCCACAAGTATAGATCCCATAAGGTTAACAAATGGCAGAGGGAGGAAATGGCCAGTAGAAGAAATTTCCCTGTCCCAGCAGGGAGTTGTAACATGTGTGTGTAGACTTGTACAGCACTGTCACACACACCTTGTGTGTATGTACTGTTGTATGCAGCATACAGGAGATCTGGGCCAGGACCCTGGAATTCCACCCCCCATGACTGGCTGTTCCCTGCACCCATGCAATGCTTGAGGAATGAAACTCTAGCAGATGCTGATGTTGCTGCTACCTCACAGGGACCTATTTTTAGCCTGTGCTGGGTTGGGGGATGAAGTTTCACCCCTCTCCCTCCTCCTCATCGGTGCTGTAGATTGTCTGCGGAAGTCAGTGAGAGGTACCACCACACTCCCTTCCAGCTTGGGAACTGTTCGGAGGGAACATTGAGGTCTGTCTCTACCTCACAACATACTCTGGGAGGAAAGTTCTACCTATCCTGGCTTGGCTTTTGGTGATTCTCAAGTTTGGAGTTATTTTATCGGTGTCGTTTTCCCACCCCAAGACGAGAAGTTGGTTCGTCTTGTCCCAACTTCTTCTGTCCTAACTTCTTGCTACGCTGGCTCTCCCTTCCCAATCTAGGAGCTCTGGCTCAGTCTTTCGACATGAGAGTAGATGTTTTAGCTGCTTTCAAGGAAGTTAAAGAATGGGGAAAAAATATGCCAGCTTCTGATTCTAAACGGACTCACCTCCGCAAGGTACGTAATGATCAGTTGCTGAATTGATGAGAAAACGTATGAGAGAAGTATTCAATAAGTATTGGTAGAGTAAAGTATTGTTAAGGAAAGTTTGGTTTCCATTTCTTTATCATCAGGTAATATTTAGTTTATAAAGTTAGAGTTTTTGTTAAGTTTCGTATTCACTTAATTAAAGTTTATATCCATTTACTTCTGCTATGAATATGATGCTGGCAAATCTTCAAGAAAGACTTCAAACTTTCTGAAAACTCTTTTTGCCTCGGCTCAATTACTACGTTTCTCTTGAAACTATCAGGAAATCTACACATATTTGGCATTGTTTAGCATAAATCCTTGACCCAATCTCTCCAGCACATTTATATTTCAGCATCAGATCCACTGATGCTCCTATCAGACACATTTTGTGAGATAATGGTGAAAATTGATCTGACTGTTTGGAGAGGATTCATTTCCTTTGGTTCAGCCCTCAGCAGACACTACAAAATGTCAGAAGCATGCATATTCATAGCAGATGCGTAAGCTGTTCATGTTTACACGAGGGAATAGGGAAGCATTCCGACAAGAGCAGATACAATTCCTCAAGTATGCCTACGGAGTATGTTACATAGGTTTGGTACAGGCTGCTTCTCCCTGGATTGTTGCAGGGCTACTATTACTCTTCTGTAATGGCTGCTAGGGTATCGGGTTTCAGAGTGAAGCCTCTGCACCTCCTCTATATATAGGACATTCCCTCTCCTCTCTCTCTCTCCCAGCCTCCAGCCCACTCATCTCTCCAAATACAAAGCATTAGTTACTGGTTTTATTATTGGAACCTCAGAGTGGAATTGATCGAGGAAAAATACCTAATTGACTTTTGAACGCTGTTTCGAACTGAGGGTTTTTAATGTGTCCTAGGAATGTAAAATATTTTGAAGTTTGTTGTTTTAGTCGATTACTTTGTAATACTGGCTCAAGTTTCGATTGTGTTTTTACTCCCTTTTTTGTAAGGAAATTTCACATTCTTTCTGGAAGTTTTGCGTAATTTAAAGAAGCTGTTATGTAAGACTTGCAGTTTTCGTATACAAGGTTCTTTTGCTACATATACAGATAGACAAAACGTAATTCAATGAAATATTTAATATTGTTTAAGAGACTGGCTTCTGCGGCTGACATTTTCAGAATAACTTAGTTTTGACCTGACTAATTTAAACTAGACTGACTTAGGGCTCTATAAAATTTCCAGTCGTGGAGCAGCACATACATATACTTTGTGAATTTTCAGTTTACTTTGCTTGGTATTTTTAAATGAACCAAACAGAGGTTTTGAATTCTGTCAGTGAAGTAAATGAGACGTCAAGATTAACAGTATCTTTGGTTTGAAACTATAAACTAGTTGAAATACTTCCTGTTTTGGGTCTGGACTATAATATATCAAATCCAAGGACTTTTTTTAATTGTATAAAGCATAAACTTGCTTCCTTGTTGCTTTACCACTTGAAAATTTGATCATCTATTTTGGCATAAAGTTATGTGATTGGTTGTTTCTGTAAAACACATTTCCTCCCAAAATTTGACACATATTTAAGATATTCATCATGTTTTAGTACGGACATCCTGTTAAATTGACGAGATTGGATTCAAGGCCCATCTCCAAAATCCCCAACTTGCCTGCTGTGTGGTGATGGATAATCAATGATCGTTTTAACAAACAGCGTAATAAAGTTCCGAATGCATCTCTATCTTGGCCTTCTGTGGTCAAATAGTCCAGGTTTTTATGCATTTTTCTCCTCGCTTTCCACCTTATAAGCCTCTCTCTTCGACAGTTGGTTACCATGGAAACTTGGGCATAAACTAATGAAATGCCCTGGTATATAAGGCTGACTCTTCCTTTATGAACAAAAGTTTAAAAAAGTCCCCTGAAAGGTGCATTAAATTTCATTAACCTGCGGGTTAAGCAACTGTCAGTCCTCATTCTCGAGTGTATTGATTATTCTTTTGCTTTCATGTTATCATTTTCCCTGGACTTGTTTCTATCATTTGTTGCCACACATTTGGCAACTACTCTCAAGATAAACAACAAGAGTTGACATATTGAATATTCTGTTTCTAAATACTTTGATAACTCATGATTCAAATTATTTGTTATGGAATTTTAAATGAAACAAACACATTTCATCTTTTCTTTCAAAAAGCAGCGTAAAGCTAAGAAACACTATTTTTAGAGTAAAAACATGTTTATGATGTACCTCTGGCAAATGATATACAGAGATTAGATTTCAGTTCCATAACTTTTGACATCATGGGACTTTTGGTGAGTGACAGTTTCACTTAGAAAGAATAGGGCCCCAGTAATCCAATGCTTGTCATACAAGGCCACTAAAATAGGTATCTTTTGTTTTGCATTCTTACTATCGATCTTTTTTATGGACTATATTTTGCCTCGATACGCACCTTGTACATCACATTGCATTATGGTTGAAATATTGCTTTGCAATGTAAAACATCATCTCAACTTTGGGGTTTTTTTTGGCTCTTCTTTCGAAGCGATGCCAAGAGTTCAAAACCAGAATTGCACAGAAATATCTGTCCCTGTAAGACTAATACTGGATTTGTTACTGAAAATGTACGAAAGCTGTTCCAATTCTTTCCCAAAACTGCTGCCCCACAGTAATGTTTATCTGACAGAGTAATTGCTCCTGTGAGCATGTCAAATTCTAAACAGCAGCCAAATGTCAAAGGATGGTGACACCATTTTCTCTTGGGTCTCAGAGCCACCATTTCCTGTAACAACTACAGCATCATTACTCTTGAACGATCAAGGCTGGGACTGACTGTCCAGCCTGATCTGGGAGAGATGCCATGCATACTGCTCACACTGTTGCTCAATCCCACAAGGCACACTTGCTATAATCTTTTGGATATTGTATTAGGGACACCCAACAAAATGGAGATGTGGCGGGTATTTATGAAAAGCTGACATTGGGACACACAACAGCCGCTTCAAACACCTTCAATTTTGGGACAGTCTGTTAACAGCCACTTCAAACACCTACATTTTAATATTTAAACTTTTCAGTTTTTTGGGTTTTTAAAAAAAAATACTGTTGGTGGATATGTTTCATAGAAAGGAATCTTAGGAGTTATGGATAATGCATATTATTTCATCTAGTGTAGATTGTGTGAATGTTTCATTTTTTCAACAAACCCATATTCTTCAGGTGGAATAGAGTCTTAAAGTTCAGGATACATGTGAAATCATTTTATTGAAAGGTTCCGAAGTTAAGATTTCATATCTTCAGTTCACTGCAATGAAGAGGTGTTTCATACTTTGTTCAAGACAGGAAGAAATGTATTGTTGACTTTCATTAGGTGGATGATCTTGAATTCATTCGTGTGGGAGGGGTGCGGGCTGGGTGAGACTGGAGCCTCACACCGGCGTGGTGTTGGTGAGACTGGTAATATGACTGAAAGATTGTCGAAAACCATGTAAGATCCAAAACCAATCACCCACTCATTCGTATTTGATCATGCAAAGTCTTGTGAATCGGTATTTATGAAACTCAAACATTGGTTTGTATACCACTAAAAGGATTGTTTCATCTTGGCATTGGTAAAGCATTCAACTTGACTGTTCATACTTCGCTTCTCTCAGCTTTCTGTTAGTCTTGAAATGGTCCCTTCATTGCAGTGATCTAGCTGAAAGATTGCTGAAACAGTATGGCACTCATTAGTCCTGCCTACATGAAATTACATTTTCCCCTCCGTCGTCCATCTTGTTATTTCATTCCTTTCTACACCTCTGAAATTTGTCTTCATCATATATAGCTCGAATATTGCCCACAGTGAAATTTCGCTCATTCAGTCTTTCGTCATGTTCTGAGCAGAAGTTATGAGACTTCACCAGCAGGGCTGCTGAAATACAATGCTTGACTTGTCCGACCCGGTACAACACGTCACTGGACAAGTGGAAATTTTATATTTTGTTGTCCGTGGACAAGTGAAAATTCCAAGATCAAATTCTCAAAATACACAAAATATATGGTAGAACCTGCGTTGAGAAATATTTGGACAAGTACCATAACATTTTTATCACGACAAGTGAAATATTCAGTTTTCTTGTCCAGAGACAAGTTAGAAAAAGTGATATTTCAACAGCCCTGACCAGAAACATGTATTCAATTCACCTCCCACTTACATGATATAGTGGAGGTAAAGAGGACTTTATTGAATCTATTGTGTATATGTTTAAAGACAGATCTTAATTCAAAAAAGTCTTGCACAATTAAGGAAATATCTGAATATCCAGTTAAAACACATGCTTGAGGGGTTTTGTATCTGCTCAATGATAAGGGTTATCTATTGTATTTTATACATAATGTGTTGCATCTAAGGAAATGATTGTTAATACTATAAGTTGATCTTGACTGAGCACTTAATGGTAAATTTTTCGTCATCCATTGCCTAGATAAAAAATGGCCAGGGGATTTTCGATAGGATATTACTTTGCTTGGAGTTGGTTGTTATGCTTTTTGTGTATGACATTTACACATGAATTATATATCACGATCTTTACTTGGCCTTGCCTCCCATTGTTTATCTCATGTGCCGATTGTGGCGTGTCGTGCCGCCCAATTGCTGTTACGCTGACCGAAACTACCGAATGCTGACCATTCCGCCTGAACTATTCGACTCATGTCCACTTCCTGTCCGATGTCTGATGTTGATGGTGCGTGCTGCTGCCGATGCGGTTGTTGTGGGGGTTGTTTGACGATTGGCTTTGACAGGAGCAGCCAACATCAAGTGAAAGAGCTCCAAGTGTCAACGATGACGATGAGGGTCACCTGATCTATCGGCAAGGAGACGTCCTACAAGCACGATGTACTCAACTTTCCGTAACGTTTAGTCTAGGATATATATGTTGTTGTTTACCATTGCCTTATTTCATGCAGAGCGTTAATGTTAAAATTTGATTATTTTGACACAATTATCTGCTTCTCGGATACATTTGCTTTATTGTCACACAATGTGAGGAGGAGGGAGGTTTTGGCTGCAGTATGAAGCAGCCCCACATATTTGGGGGTGCTTGTCAGGGGTTACAATGTCATTGCCTAACAGTGTTTGATACTCAAAAATGCTGAATTTTGCACTAGACACTCACGCTTTTCTGACATTTTTTCCATTTTGGATGTTCTCCAGACTTGCTTTCAAGAAAAACTTTGCCGAAACCTCAACATTTTGTCATAATGTTGTAGCAAAGAGTTTCAGTAGATTTTTGAGTCGACTTTTTCATTAAGAATATCAACATAAACTTCATTTGACGCGATCCTCGTGAAAGTTCTTGTCAGCTGAACAGAGACTTTAATGTTGATTTGCAGCAAAATGATTTTCACCAAATTTTCAATGAAATATCTTTCATGCAATGATAATTTTAAATTGCGACACTATTCCATATATTTGCAAGTCTGGAGATGAACATCAATCTTTGGTGAAAGTTCTTTTCTAGGGTTTGACTGTCTTGAAGTGGTGCTATATCTCTTTCTTGTCTTCCTTTCAGATGAAGTTGTGTCAACACTTGGGGAGGGTACGTTTGGCAAGGTTGTGGAATGTAAAGATTTACACACGTAAGTAAAATTCTTTTAGTTTTTGGATGTAATGACTCTTTTAATGTTTGTTTGTAGCATCTTTGTATCTTTGGACAGGACTTGTGCAATGAATTGTCAGTGTGCTGGTCAAATCAACAAGATGTCGAAATAGTATCAGTCTGTTCTGTATTACTTGAGGTTTCTCTCTCAAGGTATGTTCTCACCATGCAACTTGTTCATTGAACTTGTCTATTTCAACAAGTTTCAACTCTAAAGTTCAAGTTAACAGTTCAATCCAAACCGTAGCAGAATAGCTATTTTTCAAGGCATCTCAAATCAAACAAATAATAAAGTTTTTGTTATAAGCCAGAATTAACAAGTTGTATAAACTTGTTGCATAGTGTGGCCACACCTTAACATGACATCAATGATTCACTAAATTTGACCTGGTGCAAATTTAGCCTTTAAGTTTATTGTCTGAAAAAGGCTCAACTGAGAGTTTTCATGAAGCTTTGGGCCACCACAAGATTAATGTTGGGCCACCACAAGATTAATGACCCTTTTGGTAAGAACAGTTGGTGGCGCTGACCGTGAAATGGTAAAATCTGCCGCATTCTTCAAGTTTGTCCCAAAGGTAATTGAGACGAAAAAAAGCATTCCAATTGATTGATGGATCCGTATGTTATATCTGGTTATAATGAATGTCATGTCATACAGACCAGACCTAAGTTAACTGAATTGATTTGTTGCTCATGTTTAGACAGATCCCATTCACACAATCACGTAAAATATTCCTCGCCCTTTGTATGATGTCCAAAAGCAAGAAAATGTTTAGTGGTCAGCTTTCTTTGATGATGATTAAACTGTATTGAATACAAAATAAGTTCTTTTTGAGGACCCTTGGACAAGTAAAATCTGAAAATGGCAAATATTGTTAGAAGGGATGAAAACATGTACTGGTTCCTGCAGCAATTTGCTCACTTGGTTTTACAGATATTTCGGATACTTGAGTGTAATTTAGTACTCCATTCTGCCTGTTACCATGATTCCTGAAAATGATCTGTGACTAGTAATGTACAATTTTTGCAATGAATATTTAGGCGTAAATAGAACCTTTGAAACATGAATTCCAACGCCAGAGTGTTTTCCACTAAATGCCAGAGATTTATTAATGGTTTGAAGCACCTGAAAAAGATATCAGTTGTGTTTGTTTGAACTATTTTTGAACTACGTGATGCATAACAACCTAAGTCTCGAAATAACTATACTGTTTGGAACTTGCGCCAACAACAGTCAGAAAAAGTCCCAGTGAAAAGCACTTGGCTCTTTGATTTTATTCAAGACCTGGGGCACAGAAAACTCTTCCCAAACTTATCCTGTGATATTGTTACAATTTAGCAACTTGTAGCGCGTTGTTTATCTCCATGTTATCTGTGTGCTGCCTGTTTAGCTATCGCTTTCCTTGAGTCATTTTGCCACCATTTTTGCTCTGACGTCAGCCACACCAACCTTCCCAGACTTGTGCGAGGAATTCATCGTGCTTGGCTGCATCATCTTCTTTACTGTCAGCCCCCCTTGTTCAATGAGGTTGCTGAACACAAAAATACCAAATACTTTCAGCCCTGAATGAGTTGGTGCCAGTAATTGCTCGAGAAACCACATTGGTGTTTTGTTTGTCAGAGTGTGGGTTGGATTATTATGTTTTTGTCACAGTCTTCTATGTTTAGTCACATCTGTTATGAAATAGAAGATACTAGATGGCTGACTCACATGCCAGATCTTTCTCTTGAAACAGCTGTTAAATTTTCATGTTATCTTGCAAAGCTTTTCATTGTGTTTGAAATGACTCAAAAGCAGTATTGGTATTTAGAAATGGAGTTTATTCTTCAGATTTAGATTTCTTTAAGCCGTTGCCAAGTAGCATCTCTGATATGTGTATGCCTGTTTAGTGGGTTCATTAGCTTGGACAAACAAACTTGAAGGGTGAAGGGATGTTTCGGGTGTAAGAGGCAGGGAGCAGAGCTGATCATTAAGTGTAGGATGCTTGTCATGTCCAGATGGTTCCTGACTTCTTCCCTGGCACACGTCCAGAAGCTTCCATGCCGAGCATTCCCCCATCTGCAGGTGAAAACTAGCTTCATCCAGGAGAAATCCAACACTTCTGATAGATCTAAAATGTTGGGATGAATCAGAATAGTGTCTTAGCATCTTTGTTATCTCATGATTAGCTTTCCCAACATCATCCTTTGAGTGCCTGGTCTTGGGTGAACCCGCGAAGAAAAATGGTACAATAATTGGTTTAATGAAACCATTATCTTGTTCCACCATTGTTGTCCAATATTCAAAGAGGTTTTTCTGTAAGAAATGAAAAGATCAAGTACAAAATCCTTATACTCCTTTTCAAAGTCAGCCAGGGCCTTGCTCCAGCATGTCTGCAGAAACTCATCCCAGAATATGAGCCCACCAAGGCACTGAGATCATGTGGCAAACATATGATGTGCGTTACCTCATCAAGGATCACAACATAGAGTGATCGCTCTTCTCCTTTGCAAGAATAACTTCTCTGTTCTGGAAAAACACTATCATTCAACCTCATAAAGATTTCAGAACTCACTTCATTTATGTCCAAAAGTAATACTCATCTTTTTACTGAATCATAGAAAACTGGACACTCAAGTGTTCATAGTATCAAACGGTAACCTATAGTCGCCTCCAGCCCTTTTGAGCTGTTGAGGAGTCTAGTGACACATAAATACTCAGTTATTATTATTATAGTTATTGTTGTTATTCTTCCTATTACCGGTATTATTATTTCACTGTGTTGTTTTGAATTGTAAAGTGTTGTCATGGTGTATCTAAAAATGTTGCCTGGTTTGAATCTGTCAGTACAGAAAGTAGTGACCAGATTACTTTCATTTAAATTCGATTAATTTTAACAATAGGGTGACAGAATTAAAATATGATGAAAATAAACACTCTGTTTAAAGATCACTGGAGATATGTACAGCACATTTAATTTCATTTGTTCTTCTACAAAAACGCTGAAACTGGAGGAAAGCTAAACTGGCAAAGTTGTTGCTTCAATTTGTCTGAGTAATGTGAAGCAGTTGGTATTCTGAGAAACCTCCCATCTCCCCAGCTCTATGAGAGGGGAGATATAGATAGCCCTGGTATTTAGACTGGGCTTTTGTTGCCTCTACTCTGGAGAAGTGCTCTCTACGGTTGCTAGAAATAACATGGCTCTGGTACATCTGGGTGTTTGTCTTGTCGTCATTAATTAGCGTTCATATGCATATGAAGAGGAGTCGTCTTTGATGTGTGTTCTTACAGTCTTAATATGGGAATGATTCTTTATATTCTTGAAATATTGGCTGTTTTCATACAAGATGAAATTAGTCCTGAGCATGATTTTATATATCTTGATGGGAAAGTTTTATGTTTAGCTACTTAAAGAAAATAACTTGTTTCTCATCACCTGCCCGCCCCTAAAATATTTGCCACCCTTAAATTTTTATTATTTTTAAGCACTGTTAAGAACGACATTTTTAAAAAAATCAAATCCAATTTTGTTTTAGTATGTCAAGCTCACTTTAAACAAGACAGCTTTGCTGTTTGGCATGATTTCAGATACGAAGCCATTCCAAGACTCTAAAACCATGGTTTGGTTTCCACACAGCAGAAAATGCTTTGCTGAATGACTTATTGTTCAATATATAAATGCTCAAATAAAAATAAAATCCTCCCTCCCCAGTGAAATAAGTTAAAAGTGATGAGAAACAAGTTATTTTAAGTGGCCCTAGTTCTGCACCAGAACTCAAGAATCATCTGTTACATTCTTTGTTACATTTGGACATATCTAGTTTCCTTGATAGCAAAGGAGAACAGGTTTTTGTTCAGTAAGGACAAAAATTAGTTCTGATCTGCAGCTACATTTTGTGAATTGGTAAATTTTCATTGACTTAGTGTCAGTCTAGGTTCTTGTTTTTATATATGTCATTGGATTTTTAAATGCTTGATGACCGTAATGAGGCAGTTGTGTAGTAAGAATCAGATTGGTGCAATTAGTAAGGTTTTGGTATTTGGGTCAGTAGATACACGCCTTACATTCAGCTGCAAGAAAAGAGATGTTAAATGTAGCCTACCATTTGAACACTAAACCCAAAACTGTGGCAATTGGTTTTACCCTCAGGAGGAAGCCAAGTAACAAAGGTCTGTTTGGGTAACATAGGGCAATATGGGTCTGTTTGGGTAACATAGGGCAATATAGGTCTGTTTCGGTAACATGGGACGATATAGGTCAGCTTGGGTAACATGGGGCGATATAAGTCTGCTTGGGTAACATGGGGCAATATAGGTCTGTTTGGGTGACATGGGGTGATATAGGTCTGCTTGGGTAACATGGGGCGATATATGTCTGCTAAGGTAATATGGGGCGATATAGGTCTGCTTGGGTAACATAGGGCAATTTTGTTGCTGTGTAATGTTGTTGTTTAGGATACTCTGGCTCTCAAAGGATGAGTTGTAGATTGGCCTGTCTTTACCGTTAGTGTTGAAATTGATTTTGTTCCTGCACGAATCTATTTCATTCTACTGCCATATCATAGTTGTGCACTTTCTGACTACATACATTCAATCTTATTGTTATTTCATATCCTCAAATCCAGGGTATAATGACACCGCCAATGGTCATATACCCTGGAATCACTCCTATTCATGATGATCGTCTTGAGGCGGGCATTTTGACCAATCAGTGAAGCTTCCGTCCAATCATGTGGTGCTTCTCTCCTAACACTTGGCGAAGTAAAGACGTTATGTGTTTAAATTTATCAAGAGTTACTTCTCGTGCAGTGAATGCAACATATCACTGGTTGTCTATATTTAGCAGATTTTGATTTTCCATACAAACGACCATGGTGAATCCAAGGTATATGACAGATGTTGGCAGAGTCATTATACCCTGGTTTTCAAGGATGAAGATGGATATATTTACAAACTACCTTATGGATGAATCAGCGGAAAGCTGTTTCGCAAAAAGACTTTTTTTCAAAATTACTAAACGGGGTTAATTTAAAAAACCCAAATAATATACCCGGTAGTCAATTTGCTTACGAAACCTTACCATTGGCTAATGTAGCAGTTGTTGGAGTAATGGCAGCTGTTGCGATTCCATTGGGCGTTGCCAGTCCACCGATCTGTTGCATCTGCGTGGCCAGCACGTTAACAGGACTCGTAAGGTACGTTCCTTGCGCAGCAGCGGCGGCCATGATGGCAGCTTGTTGTTGCATGAGTTGCTGAGAAGCAAGGGATGAGGCTTGCTGCAAGGGAGGTAACTCGGTGTCAGCACACTGGATTGTAAAAAGGACAATTGCTAGTGTCAGGGCGTCAGGGCATCAGGGCGATCGGACCACGCTCAGCCATTTTCAGCAAATAGCCTCGGAAGTAAGTTTTGGAACCACTTTCGATCACATGACGTGAACCGAGATCTCTCTTTTGTTAACATGTCAACAACCCTATTGTTAATGGAACATCTGTTTTCGTTAAATATGTTTATTTTAATTCATCGTGCTTTTTTACGTAAGTATAATACACCAGATTTACATTATGCCACATTGCTTCAAAATTGTTTGCTAATCAAGCGGTATTAATACGCTTACTTCCGAGTCTCTTTCTTGGGTGTAACGGAAAAGGGCAAAGTGATCCGATTGGGTTTCGAGGTCACAGTTTCAGAAAATGTTGGGGATCTCATTTCCTCCCATTTGGGAGTTCCTGGGGCCACCCCTGACCACATCCAGGAGGGATTAAAATCAAATAAAGTTAACAATATTTTCTTAGAATTCGCGATCTACTATAGCTGTCTCTACTGAAGAGTGTGGGTGTGTGATTTGAGGTTTTAGTGGTTTTCAGCAATCTTTCAGCCTCATCACCACAGTCTCACCAACATCACATTGATGTCAGGGCTCCTGTCTCTCCTGGCTGAAAGAGATGCCCGAGCGGGACTCGAACCACAACTGCCAAGGCTGGCAGATTGCTGGGCCGACGCGCTAACCACCGCACCCTCTGAAGAGTATTAACACAGGGTAACTTTACAAGGACGAAACAATTCAAAATTGCCAACCAACCATAATATATATAGGCATACCACATTCGGGCAACAGCAGATTGAAAACTGTTTTGATTACTCTTGTTACTAGAAACTTTGTAGTCAACCAAATCTGTGATCTCACTATTTACGTTACTGTCTAACACAAGATCTAATCACACGTACCACATACATGGGAAGATCATGTTGACCCCTGAAGTCAATGGAGTGGTCCTACATTTGAAATAAACCAAGAATCATAATAAGAATTAGTTTTTAGCAAACCACACTGTTAGTACAGGCCATAACATCTGGCGACCTATCTAGGCTAAGAGTGGAGATCCCGGTGAAAACTGGAGCCAATAATTTCATTTTCTTTAGACATTTAATCCTATTTTCCCTTTGTTAAATGCAGAATTGCTTATGTTTCAGACCCATGTTTCTGAACTAGGGATAAAATGACTGATTGTTACACTCAAGTTTTGGAGTTGGACCCCTCTCAAACCGGTTTACTGTCAAACTGGTTCTTCCAAATTTTTAATTATTTTGAGAATGATTTTTGATTAATATTCATCCTCATGAAATCTTCAAATTAAAATCTAGAGGGTGATTCAGGAAGAAAAAAGTAATTTTCTTTAAAAAAAGGGTTTTCACTTGTAACTCAAGTTAACACCAGAAACCCCACGATAACGTAAAGTGTAGAATACCGGTCGTTGGCAATAAACAGTCATGTGATCAGCCACGGGCGAAGACTCGCGAGATACCTGGGCGTATGCCCCGTATGCCCCTATCTGAGATAGGGCAAAGGGAGACAGTAGCCCAAGAGGTCCTGCCATCTGCTGCATGCGACGGAGCTGGCGTTCTTTCTCTGTGTCTGCGAACTTTACCACCAAGCTGGAGGAAGCACCCTGAAAATGAACATGAGCAGATCAGTGATTTGAAATTTAATTACTGAGGAATGAATGATTTGATGCAGTGAAACATGCAACCTATGAACCAATGGTAATACTAGAATGTGGCAGTGCTCTACATGATCACTGCATGTAGAAATATCGACTATTGCATAAAAATTATCCATCATTATCATCATCATCATCATTGTCATTACTAATACTATTATTACAGTTTTAATATGAAAGGTATAAAATTTTCATCATCATTACTAATACTATTATTACAGTTTTAATAATTATGAAAGGTATAAAATATGCAGCAGAGGAGGGTCAGGTTGTCCTGGCACAGTCACTCCCCGAGGGATCATCATCAGCTCAGGTACCCTTGCTCCTACTGCATGCAACTCAGACAGTGAATGGGACTGGCTCCCAGGAAGCGCTGCCAAGTATACCCCATGCTAGTAAAAACTAAAAATATAGAGACTCCCCAACACTCCCGCTTTTTGCATCATCATCGTCCCCACCATCGTCATTATCATCGTAATTGTTATTATTATTACCGTATTCGACCTAATAAGCGCCCCGCCCCTAATAAACGCCCCCCATCACAAAATCATCAAAAATA
>JAUELE010103134.1:0-14727 GCA_031471655.1 Diodora aspera
AGCAAAAGATCCTCATTTTAGACAGCTCTTACAGCAAGCATGAGGATACTGGGGTCCTATTCTTTCTGGTGTTAGAGTGACAATCCCGGGAACCCCACGGGGTCCAGGCTGAAAGAGAGGTACCTTGTATTACTGAGCCAACATGCTAACCATGGACTTTTATTAAGTCCAGGTGACGTTGACAATATTACAAAGCTCTTCGTTTCATACTTATATCCCTTCAATTAGCCTACAAGCTTGCAGCATACAAAAGGTGATGCATTACTAATACAGATAGTGATCTATATTTAATAAACAGAGACTAATGAAAAAGAACTTAGGGTGATGATGAAAGTCTATGCTAACAACTGCATCATATTGCAGGAGTAGAGTCAAGTTGTATTGAGTGTTCATGTTTTATGTTAGGGCAGTCTTTCAGCCATAGTGCAAAATGCACACAAAGTGAGGGAATGATCCTGGATTTAACACAGCCTTCATTAATCTTTCTCCATATCACCAAAGTGGCCCCTTCATCACGTTAGTGTCAAGATTGGGTGGGGTGGGAGAGGAGATCCAGGGAGTAATTGGAAGGTTCAAAGTTCACAGTCAAAGCATAGCCTTCTGTCATTTGCAGCCAGATTATTAACAAGTTGGCTAAGACTACAAGCAAGCAAGTTATGCAACCTAGCTGCTAATGTATCCAGGTGCAAATGTCCACAGGTGATAATGAGTTGTCTCCCTTCCATAGTTATGCAACAAGTGAGCTGATGTAGTGGGCCAGCTTGTAATTAAAGTCCCGACTGGTCGAAGAAATCATTGATAACTGTCTCGTAATTAACACCAATACAAAGCAAACTAGAAATAGACACAATTAGAGAGGGCCCCAACATGACATTGAAAGGATCCTGTGATCTTGACCTTGAAGTCCAGGTAACACAAAATAATCTCAAGTGAAGATGCATATTGTGACAAAGTTTGAAGAAAACTGGATAATTATTTCAAAGGTTATTTTATAGAAACCAAATCTGAACAGCAGGGTTATTATTATAGGGTTAATTCCTTATTAATTGACAAAATTGACATCATTTGCTGCAGTACCAAGAAATGCATTGACACAACAGCTTTTCCGACTATCATTCAGTGTTACTGCTTTCTTTCAAACTAAACAGAAAACGTATAAATTTGAATAATGCTCAGAAACACTAACACAGAAATTGCTAGGCTTGCCTCCATACAATATGAATGCAAACTAATCCTTTTGTAAATAAATAATATAAAAGCACATCAAAATGATGAGTTCTCTGCATATTCCGTTGACAGGTGACAGATGATGCTTGCATTATTCAAGGTGTCAGGGATGCTTTCATTGTCCGTGGTCCTGGCAGATCAGAGGCACATGATTACATACATGGAGACAGCTTCGCTGGTCATTGTACGTGCTACTGTGGCTCAGATAGTCTGTCTGTCAGACTCTCTGGTTGTAGTTTCCTAGAAGACTTCATAAGTCTTAAGTCTCGTCCCAATGATCAAATTTTATTTGACAAGTCGACTTTGTCAAATAAATTTTTATTGTTGGGACAATACATTTTGTCAAAGTTTTACCTTGTCAAACCACTTTGATAGAATACAAGAGCCGAATACAGTACTGTCATATTTGATCAAAGTATATCGACAAAGTTTTGAGAACATGTGACCATATCTGTCCAATCAAAACATTTTGAACGGGGAGATTTGTTACGTCACAAGCATAGTTCTTGAATAATGATGCCTATATAGACCATAACAACATCCTCATTTTAAATATTCATTATTATTATTATCATTATTATTATTAAATCCA
This sequence comes from Diodora aspera, assembly GCA_031471655.1. Lineage (NCBI taxonomy): Eukaryota > Metazoa > Mollusca > Gastropoda > Lepetellida > Fissurellidae > Diodora > Diodora aspera. The sequence goes on from JAUELE010103134.1 coordinate 1,820, forward strand.
TCATTAACATGGCGATGTCAGGGGACATTATAACAAGGCTTAGGAGAAAATGTCAGAAGCATTGACCAACATAATAATAAATATTTCAGTTACAATGGTGTGGAGTTATTTTCACCACTTTTTCGACCAAAACTGACAATCTGTCAAATATTTGTTTGATCATGTGGACCAGCACTTTGACATGGGAATGCTACATGGCAATTTTATTTGTTACATGGGAATTTTAGTCAGCTTTGAATAGGCCAGCACTCTTTTGTCATCCTAAATGTAACAACCCGGACATATGATCATCCATCAAACTTGAATTAGCAGATGCTGAAACATGATTGTCTATTTGCCGGAACCTTGGGCGGGCTGCCAGGTGACTTCCACTTCCTTGTTCAATAAATTGTTCCTTCCTGATGTTTGGGCGACTTTGCCTGGGTAACTGTTCTTGTCATGAAGATACTGTAGAGTCCGCTTGCACATGTACTCAGAGAACTCTCACAATGAGAGTAAAATATGGTTTTAAGAACTTTTATTTTACCCCTCACCGGTATCTTTTTGAGTGAGTGAGTTATATGGTTTTTGGCAATCTTTCAGCCACATCACCATGGTCTCACCAACATCACCTAATATCTTTTTGATGAGGCTGTTTTACGTGCTCATTGCCAGCTCTTTAATTCATTACATGGTTCTTTAACCCCCTTCAGTATTTCACTGGGAAGCGGATTTGTGCTACAGTACGATAATATCTGTGTACATTAATTTGAAAGTTTTCTCAGCAACTGCACATGTTGAGGACCAGGACAAGTACCATTTCGCTTTATCCGTAATACTAAAATTAGAAATTTCACTTTCCTGGACTGACAAGGCAGTTTCGAAGAAATCTTTACATTGTGATAATAGTTGATCTTGGATGAATAATTCTGAGAAAGAAACTGTCATATCTGATGGACGTGATATTCTGCTACATAATCTTAGATTTTTCACAAAAATCCACCAAATTCTTTTTTTTTTCCTTGTATCAATTGATGTGATGTAATCAAAGCCATGTAAATATACTGTAGATTTTTTTAATGATGGATACGAAACAGATTGAGATATTTAAATAAAAGATATTGAAGGAGAACCATGAATTGTAAGTACTTAAGAAAAATGTTTTGAACTGCCAAAGCAAAGGTCCTTCTTTACAAAATGTAGTATTTCATCAACTGATTTTTTTTTTCATTGTATCAATTTTGCTGTACTGACCTGAAATCTTTTTTAACAGACGAAACAGACTAAGATATTTAAATAAAATAAACAATTCTTTTTTATTCTTATTAAATTTTTTAACTGCTGAAGAAAAAAAATCCTTGGTTTACAAAATGATAAACGATGACGAATCACAACAAAAAAGCCTGCAATAATTTTGATGAATGATATTGCAATGTTTTCACTTGGCATTAGGTATCCGAGAAAATGACTAAATCATCCATAATCGTGTTCGTCCATGTTTCTCCAAGCTCAGCCTGGGAGCAACTCCAGCACAAGAGCTGAACACCATCTTTAAGATTAATCAGGAAGAGGACACTCTTCTAACTCAATTGCCTGCAATTGTGCATGACTCATTCTCTTCTTAAACAACCTGTTTTTATGGCTCTGATTGCTGCAGAGAATTAGGACTCTTGGGAGGGACTCTTTCCTTGTGGGGAAATACACTTGTCACCCTGGACTGTGTGAAGAGGTCACAAGTGGAGAGAGTGTCTTGCCTGTATTGGCTCACAAAGAACTCCAGCTGACTCCCCCGGCTGTGGTAATATGGTTATTATGCAACTTTATGAGGTCGATATAATGGCAAAGAACAAGCATATTGTTAAAGTTGTGCAAGATAACAGAAGAAACTCATCTCGGGGCGGAATATTATTCCTATCCTGTCAAATGATGCTTTTACGGAACAAGATCTGTAACAAGTCATTGTTGATCTTTTAAATGAAGTGCATATTTCACAATAGGACTTGTGACACAGGTGGGACTTGAACCCATCACCACAAACTTGGTTAGATCACATTAACATCGGCACTCTCCACTGTCCTACACCTCAAGAGAACGAAAATTGAAACACGCAAAAATTCAACCCGCGGAAAAATCTGAACTAATTGTCCTACACAACCCGAATGTGATGCATACCAAGGATAAAGACAGGTTAAAACGAGATCGAGAGAAAGCTAAAGATACCCATGTTAGTAGCGAGATCTAGAGAAAGCTAAATATACCCATGTTAGTAGCGAGATCGAGAGAAAGCTAAATATACCCATGTTAGTAGCGAGATCGAAGAGAAAGCTAAAGATACCCATGTTTGTAGCCTTATACAAAGAGCATTGGGCGACAGGTACAAAATTGTTGCAAGGGAGAGTGAGTGTGAGAGATTTGGGCATTTTATGTGGTTTGCAGCAATCTTTTAGCCACATTACCACGGTCTCCCTAACATCACGTCGTTGTCAGGGAGCAATATTTCAGCCATAATGCAATGTGATGTACAAGATTTGGATTTTATGTGGCTTTCGCCAATCTTTCAGTTATATCACTGTGTGTCACATACATAACATCAGTGTCAGCGGCGAATGTCCAGGTTGAAAGAGTGAGTGAAATGTATTTTTACATTGCAGGAGACAATATTTCAGTCATAGCGCAATGTGATGTGCAAGAGGCACATCAGGAAAAGGGACAACAAAGGATCGATAGTAAGAAAGAGAAAGCAAAGGATCCTCATTTTAGATGGCTCTAACGGCAAGCATGAGGATACTGGGGTCCTATTCTTTCTGGTGTTAGAGCGACACCCACACGAGGTAAATCTTGCACAAGTTGAACTTACATTTGTTGGTCAGTAGGTGTACAAGGATTGGCAGAATTACTGTACAAGACACACCTTCGTCATCAACATAGTCACAAATAACCCATCCTAAAACACCTGGTGACAATACTCGATCACAATGAACAGCTGTAAAAACAACACAGGTAATGCCACAACAATACATGTATATTGAAAATATAATTATCTAAATCAGACAAAATTAACAAAACGGCAACATATGTATGACCATCAATGGACAATCAAGCACATACACACCTAGCCCGCACTTTATTAACCATCGTTTAACCGAGTTTTGTTTTAAAAATCGGTTACGTCCAGGTGACATATGGAACGATATAAGCACTGATAAACAGTCCGTGTTCCATGAAGTGGCATGTATGAAGGAGGGGCGGTGTAGATCAATACAGTGATTCAAGCGGGAGTGCTATTTGTTTATGCAACATTTACATCCATTGATCAATTTCTATCATGTAATCAAGTACATAGACTTGCACAAGTCTTCTTGGGAAAATTCAATGGCATATAGAAGTGGTAGGACAAACAGAGTTTCGTATGGAGTATGTAACTAAAGAAGTGTACGCCATAAGAAACTCTGTTCTGTTTCATTGGAAATTATTTGAATTAATGATTGATCATTACAGTTTTTGACTAAAAATATACAGACTTACGGAAAGTATAAAAATGCAATTGCATATGTGTATAAGCAGTCCAGATTTGAGTTTTCAAGATATCGTTGAAACTGAGACAGACATGCCACGATGTACTTGACACAAAGGTTACTGAGTTCATATTGTTCGTCTGGTGACATGTCGGGCATGGAGTCAAATTCAGCCTCCATCAAAAGTTGTAAAAAGCATACATATAATTTGTATTAATGATTGATACTTGAGAATTCTAAAAATGTTTTCACACTAAAACTGGATCCAGGTGTTCAGTGATGACTGGGAGACTAGGATGAAGCAGTATTGAGTTGAGTTGAAATGATGTTTTATGTTGCAAGGGCAATATTTCAGCCATACCGCAACGTGATGTGCAAGGTGCACATTGAGGGAAAAGACAGTTCATAAAAGAGATCGATAGAAAGGAAAGTGAAAGCAAAAGATCTCAATTTTAGTTGCCTTTTACGACAAGCATTGGGTTACTGAGGCCCTATTCTATCTACCTGACACCACGTCACTCCCTGGAAGCCCCACGTAGTGGCTGAGGTATGAATTGCCATGGGATGTGGATTTGCTGTCAAGTGCATGGTAAAGGGATGTTACATATATGTTGAAGGCAAAGAAAGGGAGTTCTTATGTGAACTTGTGTGGAAAAAGACCGATTTAATCCAATATGGATGAAATATGAAGAGGAGGAAAGAGTTATCGTTACTGATTTTGAATGTAAAATCAATGCAGCAATCTTTCAGTTGTGCAAACCTGTGAAACACTAAAGCCTAGCTTATGTTGACTACAAGATGGAACTGATGACGACTAGCTGGAACAGGTAGCTTATGTTGACTACGACAAGATGGAACTGACGGCGACTAGCTGGAACATGTAGCCCATGTTGACTACGACCAGAAATGACGGCGACTAGCTGGAACATGTAGGCCATGTTGACTACGACCAGAAATGACGGTGACTAGCTGGAACATGTAGCCCATGTTGACTACGACCAGAAATGACGGCCATCAGGATACAGTTGCTAGCAATCATAAGAGAGCTTATGTTCAAGTGGATACAGTCGACAACTGGATGCAGAAATAGAACATGTGTGACTCTCAGGATATGACTAGTTCCCGACAGTCATAAACCAGTTGCAAGAGAGCCTATGTCACCCATGCCTAAGGGCTGATTGGACTTTGATGCCAGAGTTGCTGCCAGTTCCTGCTTGACGCAAGGTTGACATAAGCTAGGCTTACGAGGAAGTTGTTGAATAGGAAGAATTAGGGAGGAATTTGATTTGATATCCATAATCCATGTCAATGATCTTTCAGCTTTATCACATCAATAAAGGTAAAGGAAGGTAAGATCATCTTTAACTGACCCTTACTAGATTTAAACCCAGAACTCAGAGTTTGATTTGCGTTTTTTTGTGATTTTCGGCAGTCTTTCAGCCATATCACCACGGTGTCACCAACGTCATGTCATTGTGAGGCTCAAATCTCAGAGTTGAAAGAGAGGTACCTGGGCGGGATGCGAAGCATGAGTGCCAAGGCTGGCAGATCACTGGGCTGACATGCTAACTACTGCATCCTCCCGTGCCCTTCAAACCCAGAACAATTTTAAACTAAGTGAGTGAATGATTTCACATTTAATATGGCTTTCAACAATCTTTCAGACATATCACCACACTGTCACCTACATCATATCTGTGTAAAGACTGAAAGTGAGGTACCTGGGATTTGAACCTGGAACTGCCATGTCTGGCAGATGACTAGGCCAACATGTTAACCACTGCGACTCTAAGAAGACTGATACATATTACCAGGCTACCATGATGACAAATGAAAGCAAGAGTGAGTGAGTGAGTGAGTGGTTTAGGGTTTTACATGGTTTTTTACAACGGTCTCACCAACATCACACCGGTGTCGAGGCTCCTGTCTCTCTGGGTGAAAGAGGGTTGAGTGAGTGAGTGAAATGGATGTGATGTGATGTGCAAGAGGCACATCAGGAAAAAGGACAACACAGGATCGATAGTAAGAAAGAAACCAAAAGATCCCCATTTTAGATGGCTCTTACGGCAAGAATGAGGATACCAGGGTCCTATTCTTTCTGGAGTTAGAGCGACACCCCCGGGGAATGGATACCAGGGTCCTATTCTTTCTGGTGTTAGAGCGACACCCCCGGGGAACCCCACAGGGCGGCTGAAACAGGGGTGCCCAGGCAGGACTCGGACTACAAGTGCCAAGGCTGGCACATTCCTGGGTTGACATGCTAACCACTACGCCATCCTGCGCCTCAGTGAAAGCAAGAAAGAGAAACAGAAGGTTCGTGAGCAATGAAAATCTTTCATCAATAGAACAGAGCCGGATTTCAAGCAATACAAAGACGTTCATTCACGAATAACAAAACCTTTAAAACGATTACAATCTCAGAGCCCTTCCCGTAACCAACATTAATATTTCACCGAGTTACACCATGATGCAAGTCTTGTTTGTGTTACTTTCTACTCTTGACGCCTCAACTGATGTGTGCATTGATTATAAATGAAGGTGCACACCTCATGTAACAAATAAACATGGCATATTGATCATTATACACCGGAGAGAATGCTTAGAGTGGCACTGGTGGGGAAGTTCAAGCTCTGTAGTGTAATACTGTCACTGGAGCAAAGCTTCTGGGAATTGTGTACAGTGAAAAATGTCGGTCAGAAATGATGCATGTGACACTGCACTGTAACTTAAATCAATAGTTTTATTGTCAATGAATGAAATTGAAATAAAAGAATTAATGCATGAATTAATGAACAAATTGAGGATGAATGAATGAATTGAGGTTTGTTTGGGTATAGTTGGGTAAGGTTGGGTGATGTGGGGTGAGCTGAAATGGGCTGGGTTTAGCAGAGTTTAGTTGGTTTAATGTGACTTTTAATAATCTTTCAGTCATATGACCAGGGTGTCTCCTACATCACATCAGTGTCGGAACTCAATTTCCCAGCTGAATGAGAGATACATCTGCAGTATACAAATCCACAACTGCGATGAGTCGAGAGACTGTCTTACACTGAAATCACATTCTTTCAACCACATCCGTTCCAGGGTCAAATCTCCAGGCCAAAAGAGATGTACCCGGGGCCAGATTTGAACCCATAGCAGTCTAGGCTGGCAGATTACTGAAGCAACATGCCAACCACTGCACCATCCCACGAACCAGCAGGCCAAAGCACCGATATTTTATTATTTTAGTGAGTGATTAGTGTAATTTGGATTCAACATGGTATCAGCAAAATCACCACCACAAGGACACTTCGGCCGAATGAAAGTGACCTTGGAGAGATTTGAACATACAACTGTCAAGTCTGAACAATTCCCAGCCAGCAGAGCTGTCACAATTCAAGGGTAAGCCGATTTTCAGGTTCCGATTCAATATGATTCAATTCGATTCATGATTCCTTTCCTGCTCATCTGACTTGATGTCTTCTAATATCTATCAGGACCAAAACGCTTTGTTATGTTTACGTATACAGTTATTAATCTACTTGCAACATTAAGTAACTAAAGATACAGCTGAGAAATACATATCTGGACTAGCCTCCTGAAAGGGGTTTGAATGGCGAGTCAACTGGTTTTGCTGCCACAGTAAATTTGTTGTGTGTGATTTATCAATGATAAATAGTGACAATATAGTGTTCCTGTAAGAATCATTATTGTTTTAATTCACCATGAGAAGTATCGATTTGTATCGATTCAAAATTAGAATTGTAATTAATCAAGGAATTGATAAATTGTCACAACTAGCCAGGCCAACTCTATCCCTTACCCCTTTCTTCTGATGTGACTACAAAATTACAGAAAAGTATGTGAACGGATTTGACATCTAAAATGGTATTTAACCCTTTCTATGGTAATACAGATGTGAAAAATATTCCCTCATTTTCCTACTATCTGAACTTGACACCACTTTGCAGTGTTTCCACTTCGTAACGTTACCATTAATGTCAGACATCGAGGGAAATCACTCTGACCGTCATGGCAAAAAACAAATGCCCGGAGATCTAAAGATACTGAAAATAATCAGAAACAGGGATTCTGCATCGCACATTTCATCAAACCTTAATCCTGACACTGACACCCCATAATCAACACAGTTTCATTTGCTTTAGGCACTCTCCCTAATAGCCCAGCTAATCAAGTTACACGAGGGAGTGCACACAACAGCCCTGACCGGACATCTCCCGCGGTGACAACTCGTGCAGGCCATGTGGCCGCAGCGATGACCTGACAGGTCGTGACACCAACAGTTGGCTGATCGAGGACTGTCACCAAACGAACAATCCATGTTTCCATTTCCTAGCATTCTCACAAATACAAATCCTTTCCATTACTTCCTCGTTTTAAAAAGAACCAACTTACAATTCTTGATTTTCCAGAGCAAACACTCATATTTGTAACGATCGCATTTCAATTTCCTATTATCTGTAACATGTGGATATGAACGTGCAGGCGCACATCAATAACACACTATTAATAATGAAAAGAAATAAGATATTGCTTGGTTATATGCATTTCATAATTACATCACCACGGTAACAACACATTCCCCATCTTAATAAAAACCTTTTCAACACATAACTGGATAATAAGGCCACAACAGAAAAATCACAATAATAAAACAAAATCTAAATCTAATTTAAACAACATATTTATATTTGATACAGTTTCAATGAGAATATTCAGTTTAACTTTAATTTTAGCACTTGTAAAAATCATAACATAATATAAATTTTCATTCTCAGTTAGATTTCACTGGAGATGTCACGACGAAAAATCAAATTTCCTCTCGAGCTTGCTAGTCCTACTCCTGGGTTGGCTATGTAACATTAATAACATTAACGGGGGGTATGAATCATCTAGGAAGTTTCAAACTTTACAAAACTGAAAATAAAATATAAAAGAAAACTGAAAATGTCACTCACCTAGAACGAGGAGTCCTCGGAATCGTTTCACCTGTAAATATATGAAAATCAGGGTGATATTTAGCCAGTAACTGGCATACATCCATATCGCAGAAACTCTTGTTATTAAGCCGCAGCAGCGACCATGAGGACAGGACACAAAGACGCAACCTGCCAGCAGTCTAGGACAGACACACAGAATAATATCAGAGCTCAGTTTCTGGGAACAAAGACGAGACTGCCACTGAAGCTGGAGAGCAAAAATCAATAATTCTGTCGCTCAGCCGCGACTGACTCCCGTTATTCCAGGGTAGGCTATCTAGGCCAAAATTCTGACCGTTATTTGGAAATAGTCCCCATGTCCCGAGGGCTACTGCTGTAATTACTGCTGGCTTATGTACAGGAGGTCTGACTGTAGGGGAAGAATACACAATTGATATTTATGTGCATTTCCTAATGAACCGGGAAGAGAAATACTGCTAAGTGCGATTATAGCTCACTCCTCAAAATATACACTGGCTACATGATATTAATCAATTGAATTACCATTATGTGATTGGGCAGTAGTTCTTATCACGAATGCGAACAGATTGCTTGAAGAGATTTTAAAGAATTATTTCTCGTCTTTGTACGATCACAAAGTTTTAAATGTCATGTGATGTGATTTGTTCCAAATGTCAGAGGTTTTGCACATTGGAAATTAACATACCAATGTTGCTGGAGTCCCGCCTAATTCATTTGACTTTTCACAAAACATGAAAGGAGAAGCTGGTAGCTTGTTTTTATTTGTTACAGAACGAGTGCTTCCTGATATTTCAACTTGACTGACCAAAACAAATTGAGATCGGCAACAATGACAAAACAACGACACACTTACTAAATTTGAAAGCATAAATATTTATCAAGGACGCTCAAGCAAGACAAAACTCTTTCCTCTTTGTCCGTTCCTCACTGATTGAAACAAATTTTCAAAGCTACAATTATTTAATTACATAATTAAGAGCAACAGACACATAAGATTAAATGCTTGTCACATTTCATAACAAAAATACAGAATTAATATTTGATAAAAATATCCAAACCATAAAAAGAACACTTTGAGAGCATTTCCTGAAATATTTTAGTAAAAAAAATTGAATACCTTGTAATCAGTGTTAAATACATTTGAAATTAAAAACATGATCTCAAGAATTCTCTTGAAAGAAAAATAATTCCTCCCAAAAATTAACAAACAAATAAATGAAACAAAACAGAACCACACGTTCTTTGCTGAAGTAATAAATATTAAGAGTGTTGCAAATATTGACAAAACAAGAAACCCCCTCTAAATACATTGTCATACCCCTGACCTTTAATGATGATTACTTCCAGACTTATAATCAATATTAGGCATCAGCTGGACTCAATGCAGAAGCCCATTTCATGTATCAACTGTCAACTCATGTTTTCTGATGACCCATGGTCAGCTATTGTTATTGTAATCTAACTGATCAATTAATCCAACTGGTGTCCAAGCGCGGTCAAGTCAGACATGCCGTCAGGACAGGTTTCAAAACAATGATGAAAATATTCAAATGAGCGAATATGCAGCACTGAATAGCTTCGAACTGGCAATCAGCAGTGACAGAGTGTTCACGGAAATAAGCTGCCCGAGACAATTCCGAGATTGATTTCTCACTCTTCTTTTTTCTGCATTTCCGTTTGGCAATTGATTTGGGTGACCTAAATATGAGGGAGACAAAAAAATTGGGGACAGGAGGCGAAGTCAAAATGTTCAAAAGACAAAAGAAAATGGAAAATATCGAGATTGAGCGCTACCCTTTGAAACTTTATTATAAAAGTTAGCTCGCTCTCAGATTTCATACTTGACCTCTTCATCAATACTAGTTTCACTTTTATTTATGTAGATCTTGTGCAATAAATATAATGAGTGAGTGAGTGAGTGTGTGTGTGTGTGTGGGGGGGGGGGGGGGGTGAATTATTGAATGAAGAATGACTGCATAACATTTGAGTCATGACAATAAATAAATGAATGAATGAATGAATGAATGAATGAATGAATGAATGAATGAATGAATGAATAAATGCCCAGGTTAAGACAAGTTTACCTAATTCACTTCTAATAATGATAATAAATATAGTTATCAAGATTAGAGGAAATAAGGAGCATTAGAAACATGGACAACTGTAATGATATTTTCAAAACTTTTCTTTCAAAAAAGTGAAAAAAGAAATTTGATGAACTATCCATACAGGAGAATAACATTGCACAAAATATACTTAATGAAAAAAATAATGAATCACTGAAAATTGTACCAAATAGCCTTTATCACCAGGACCATAATTACACTAATAATACACATAAAGTAAACAGAGCCACTGACATATCAGTAGAACGTGTAACCACTACAGGCCCTTACAACCTGCTGGCATCGTTTGTACATGCTCTGGATCAACCATTACCACTGGCGTGACACAACATGTGATCACGTTTTTTTTCTCCACTAGTATATATTCCAGGCTGAAAGAAATAAATGTCACAGTCCGGAACTAGCAATCAATAAAATATTCTGAATTCATTTGTATTTAACACAGCTTTTTAACCGTTTACTAGTTTACCCCCAGCTTGGTTGACTGATCAGGGGAGATTGTTTACCAGTTTGACTTGATAACTAAAAACAGCAACATTGCGGAAATGTCCTTTCCGAGTGTTGGGAGAGATGCACCACATGACTGGAAGCAAGCTTTCGCTGTCCTTTCTGAGCATTGGGAGAGATGCACCATGTGACTGGATGCAAGCTTTCACTGTCCTTTCCAAGCCTTGGGAGAGATGCACCAAGTGACTGGATGCAAGCTTTCGCTGTCCTTTCCGAGCGTTGGGAGAGATGCACCACGTGACTGGATGCAAGCTTTTGCTGTCCTGAATAGGAGTGATTCCAGCGCATATGACGGAGAAACCTTGTAGTCAAAATGCCCTGTATTTCAAGGATGTTGTTGGGCCAGCTTTGTTACTGAAGTCACAGTAACTAAGAGCTACTTAGGAGATAAACCTACTGTGTTTCGTTTTCTGTGTGGTGTCTCGTAGATTGGACAATGAAATTTAATGTTATTTAATGTCATTTGAAACCGAATGTGAGAGCGTGAGGTTGGAAATGAAACAATAAATGGGGTGGTCTAATCTACGATACACCACTCGGAAAATGAAAACACAGTAGGTTTATCTTCATTCTACCATGATTGATTATTATAAATAATTCATGTCCCTCATTTTACAGTTTTAATACTAAACTATTTAATATTTTGACACGATCGACTTTAGGAGTCATGCAAAGCCTGCATAATACCGTATTGTGACGTGATGTAATATCATCGTGACGTCACTGCATTCTTGCTCTCTGTCATAGTGTTTGATCGGACCGATCGTTTTTCAGGGGAGACAAGGTGGAAATAAACGTTGTTGGAAAATAATTCATACTTTTTCTTTCCATTCTAAATGGTTTTCAGGGTCAGTATTTCTTTTTATGTGCAAAAAGGCAAATAAGCAATATGAGCATTTAACTGTTTGTACATCAAATATAAGCTAGGCAGGAATGCGCTCCCCTTTGATTTGGAAATGTCCTTGAACATCGTCTTGCAGCAGGGAACATAATGACACAGCATGTTGGAAAGTATAGTTTGCAGCGCTAGTACTCGATTGGAACTTATATCAGGGACTATATTAGTGCCAAGGATTTTGAAAATGCCAAAATATGCGATGTTTTATTGTCACTGGGACTGAAGAAGCCGATCTGTGCTCTACAACAGCAAGTGATTGTTTGTGTTTTTCATCCCGTGTTGACTGTTGTGCAGTGATTGGCTCATTATCAAAATGGTGAATACTTTATCATGCATAATTTGTATTAATAAATGGGAGATCCATTAAAGAAAAGGTAAGTAGAGCGCGGACATTTGTAAGTTAACCGTTTAGTTTTCCCAGAGCCACTGTCAGTTAATTGTCATAAAATCTTAAATGTTTCGTTTTGGACGCCATTTTGTTTACAATTATGTTTGTTTGTTTATAAATATGACGTTCCACGGGTACATTGTATCAATGGGCTAAAATCAGAGGTGTTGTTTTGTAGATTTGACAATGATTTTTGATGAATCAGAAACGAGCAAACTTAAATGTCATGGTAGAATGATCACTAACCAAAAAGACAGTGAGTAAATGTGTTTTATATTACAGTCGGCAATTTTTCTGCTATGACAGTGATTCCCAAGCCCATGGTAGCGATCCTCATCAAGGATGGTCCTAAGGGTTGTTGGATGGTCTCTGTTTCTGCCCTGAGGGTTGCAAACCCATGTTCACCACTCTAATGAAATTGCAAGGATGCTCCCGAGGGTCATGGAATGGTTTATTGTTTTGCCCTGAAGGTCATCTGTGTTCCTAAACCAGTGGTTACCACCCAAATGATGGTCGCAGGTTTGTTTTTGG
>JAUELE010103244.1:0-14726 GCA_031471655.1 Diodora aspera
GACTTGGAAGGTTTATCAATGAGATGATGTCAATCAAATTACACTCACCGAAATCCAATCATCCTTTTGATCAACTACGGCATAAAGACGTAAGAGAAACTAATTGAAATCATTTGGTATACTTTCTTTTGGACGTCAGTATACAATGTTGTAATATTTTTAAATAACACCACTAAGCCAATCTTTTTCGTAACCTATTTTCAAATCATATGTTTACTCTTTGTGTTATCAATAGTACACTTTTAAATTTAGCTGCACCAAAATGCATAGATTTATATATACTGACGTCGAAAAGAAACGATACAAAAATGATTTCAACTCTTTTCCAACCGTTATATACCGATTCATCAAAAAAGGGTTCGAATGTTATGGAATGTAATTTAATTTATATTATGAAAACAAAATAATTTCTTAAACGGTAACCCTTGCGTACCCAATGTATGTTTGTTTGTATTCAACCGTCTCTCAAAGTCTTGGTGTCATTTATTGTAGATGTCAGCATTTAAACAGGAGCGACGGAAGCAATTTCATAGAGGGGAGCTAGAACCGTCAGGGAGTTGGTGCCACCAGATATTGCTACAGTGCCGAAAGACTTTATGACCCCAAAATTGAAGGGGGCGCCGCCCACAATAAATAACACGGCTCATGATCTTCTGTATACGCTTCAATACAAATTCTCCCTTTCTGTTCACTATTAAGATGTTAGTCGTTAATTATAAACACTATGGAACGTTATCGTTATCAAGTTCTTACAAATTAATGTCGTTACTTTTACATGTATTAAAACAAATTAATTGTTCGGACAGAGGGCCGTTGAAGCCTTTGAAGTTCCTTTTCGTCATTGCTTTCATCTCATGAAGAATCCTTGAAACGGAATTTCAAACATTATCAAGAAATATTCCCCTTCTACGTGAGAAATTATTAGTTTTCGCTCTCGAGGGTGATCATTTTGTTTCGCCTCGTAATTAACCGGTCGGTAGTTCATATTAAATTACATTTCCTTCGTGCTTGTCGTTAGCTGTCAATCAAGGAAGGACTGCTCTCGACGGCTCGTTCCGCCAAGCTCATACCTCGCTCGTTATCACTTCGTCGAGCACGTAATGATATTAATGTCTTTTTATGGCCAATTATCATTAAAACAAATTCTTTTTCGGCTTCTGAGGATTCTCCCACAAGGGGATCTGTGGAAGCACGTGTTCGCCATTTGTTTTATTTGACTAAGTAAAGTTTACGATGGATTGCCGCTAAACAAAGCTTGATACCATCTTGGAAGGTAAAAATCTGGTCGAAATGTGGCCTGCAGATTTGATACAAAGCAAAGCCGAATTTAGATACTATCTTCATAGCGGATGTGTTGACCTTCGTGAACAAGTACGAATATTAACACAAGCAGGACTGCATCGAGATTATAAAGCTTGAATAATATTATATAAATCGTGAACATTAATGTTGTAAGCTCATATTTGCATTCTAAATTATTTTGTTTTAATAAAACGTGGCATACCTTAAAAGTTAACCTTATGAGCATGGGAGTGCACATGCGTGTACGTGTAGAGATATGAGCAAAATTGACCAGTCCCATTATTATTTTGTATTTATGAATAATAAGAATTGTATGGAAGCCTATTAGTGCCACAGTGCAAAAATCCAAAAACCAAAACCATCTACGTAGTTGATATTTTCATCTACATGTACGTGACTAGTCTATTATCTATGCGTAGATAGCACTTTCATTGACGTACATGATACCTTCAAAACGTAGATAACAATACATGTGTATATTACTTTTGCCTACGTTGATTAAAGTATATCTGTGTAGATGTTTGTAGAAATGTGTCACTGTAACACTAATACGCTTATGTTTAAATGTAATTAGTTTGGTTATAATAATGTTAATTTAAGAGTTTCACACGACTCAGGAAGCTTTATAAAGTTAAAACAACCAATATTTTTAATTAAATATACTTGACATTTTTTTAACTATTTTTTTAAAGCACAAAATCAGAAGTACACAGAAGACTGACCTTTATTAATTACAATTATCAATTAGTGATGACTCAGTTGATAATTTTCATGAAACAAGAAAAACATTTTTTTAAAGAAAGCACATTATATCTATTATCAGTTACAATGGTACCTATCCCAGACTAGTCACGTGACTATATGTTAAATCGTTCTCTTGAGATAAGTGTTTGCAACAGATAGGTATTTTCATACATAATTTAAACTGAGTGTATATATTTAATACTTTATTGCTTTTACTTTGGCACGATTCATTTTCCTTCAACCCATTAAACATTAAAAGTTGTAATCGCGTTGATTTAATGTTGGAAACGGAAATGATAATAATTTATCCCCATGAGTGTTGCATAGATACATGTTACGCTTAGAACAAATCTGTGTGTATGAAACTGGTTCAGGCTCGCGAGAGAGATACGAGCGATGCTGAATAGAAATTGGAATTAATTAATTTTACATTCTACCAAAACACGTTCTAAATTGGTCAACTTGTTAATCCAGTCAAATCGTGATGGATTTAATGTGTATGTTTTGTTTAAAATTACGGTGTAAAAACATGGCGAGTTTGTGGAATAGATTAAACTTTGTTTGACTGACGGGCGAAGTGCCAAGGCCTGCCAGAGAGATTAGTGTGAGATTGACACCATCGCAGTTGCCGTTGTCAATTTCGCTCTACGCACGGGTTTTGTTGAATCATCATGCAATTGACAATCTAATGCATTTCGCAGTTGTCAGTTATACTGCCATTTTTATAAGCGCGCTAAAACCAGATTGGCTTTCACGGACAATCGAAAATAATACTGTTCTGTAGCAAGTTTATAGGGCTGTCACTTCGACCTACATGAATATCACATAGATTTTGTTTTAGGTACTTTTTTTTCGGTGAAAGGGATATGTTGAGTTGACAAGTTTTATTGATATTTTCTAAAAACAGTTTAACACTTAATAGAAGATTTTTTCAGAAAGAAAATATAAACTAATTTCTGTAATAAGTTTAATAGTTTTAATATTCTGTGGATGAACTAATTTGACATATAGATGAAATGCGTCGTTGATACGATTTGGGAGATTTGACAAAGAACTTTAAATAGCTAGTTTGATTATTTTTGACACTAATAAAGTAGATTAGATTAAGATATTTCTTAATTAAAATATAACCAGATTAATCAGTAATCTATTTTACCGGATTACCATAGCAACAAAACACCTAAAAAAAAGGTTGAACATAAATTTCAACGTTAAATTTTACAGTTGGAGTTAGTGGGCCTAAACATATAAGTAAACCTATTTTTACATCCAGCAGGAATCACTCAACATGTTAGAACGAAACAAGTAAATGATATTTTGGCTTCCGTTAATCTGCTTAAAGCTTGATAATTATTGTTAATCTCTTTAATCTTAATCTTAAAGTTGCTCTTATGATTAGGTGATCGGTCATTCTGACACAGTTTTGATTCATATCCCGATTAAAATCATAATAAAGCAAATAATCGTTTGATTGTTGACTTTGTTATATGAACAAAGAGCGAGAAATTACAAACGTCTCGTATGATAATCCTAAAAGTCTGTTCAAGCTCATTGTCTGCGCTGTAATATATTTGTGTATGTTAAGCAGTTCAATTACAGCGGGTTTGTTAGAAAAGAGCATTAATAAGAAATAGAGCAAATTATTTTCATTATACTAATTTGTAATTGAAGGTTAGCTGTGTATGAAATATAATCCCGTTTCTATGATTAATCCGAAATATTTACCTTAATTATTACGTTATATATTTACAACGTTCCAAATAAAAATATTACATTTGCAAAATGTAATATAAAAAGGTGAACTGCTGCATTGAAAATAATCGTACTGAACCTAAGATATTATTTTTTAAATTAAATTAATCCACAAAATAGATGAAAGAACAAAATGCAATTATGTTGTATTGATTTTAAGTTTTAAGTACCAACTAGTTTTAATTAAAACTGTTGATTGAATTAAATAAGTCTTTGGCAGTGGAACGAATTAAAGCAAAATAAATTAAAAATGCATGTGGCAATGTTTATTGTGAACAAATGTATATTTGCGTTCGGTAAGGTATATCCTTTAATCCAAGAAGGACATGAAAGAACCCGTATGTAAAATAGATCCCAGATGAAGAAAATAACAATAAATATTATCGCGCTTTTAACATTGCTACACCCAACGGTGTTAGACCCCCAACGAGGCGCGGCCCAAGATCAAAACAACCGGCGACAAAAGCCGAAATAGATATCAGTAGCGGTCTGGGCAGTGTGTTGTGACGAGCGTGAAATAGACATGAAATCAACACCCGGGTCGGCAGATAACTCGTACCAGGTTGTTAATAGCTATTATTAGTGATGAGACAATTAAGTCAAAACAATATTCGCGGCATGAATGCAGACTCATGATACAGTTTCATTGCTCTAGCACAGAGGGTGTGAATTTAACGCCAGCGGGGGGCCCCGGGCCCGAATAATTGTTACGAGGTGATATCAAAGGCTGGGGCGTGAAATGATGCAGTCAAGTACAATGAGAACAGATTATTACATCTTGTTTACATCTGTAGACTTACTGTTGTTGTTTTACCGGAATTACACGACACCCCGCGAGGAATTCCGGTTGCAGATTAAAAGCGTTTTCCAACAACATGCTGACTTATGCAATGAAATAAATCCTATACCCAGTGGTGGGCCATACCTACACGATAATAATAATCGGCAGACTTAGGCCCCTTTTCAAGCCCCCTTTAAGTTTTTATGAGCCCTGTGTTTGTAAACATCCGTTATCCCTCAAATAACGTAATTAAACCGAGGTCAGTGGCTCGAGGGAATAGAACTGATGCTAAAATTACTGTGTGGTTACCAAGGCGATAGCCAAACTTCCATGCCGGACGCTTGTAACTTTGCAAATATAGATTGTATTTGATAAGATTTGAGAGGGGTAGTTTTGAGTAATTTATGACATAGTGGATAATATAATTGTCAGCATGTGTGTGTAGCAGGGTATCGCTGTTGTTGAGACTGATTTAGTCAACAATGGAGCCGAGATTATCACGATTTGGGTGAAGCCGATACGATGTCAAATATTGGTAGATTATGATATGGGATGTGTGTAAATATTTTATGCTCGTTTCATGATGTAATTCCATTGCAATAACCCGCTCATCCGCTTGCATTGTTGCCTGATGGCCTGATTAGCTTGTCGATTTCACTGACAGCCTTTCCCTTGTCAATTTCAACACATAAATCTGCCCGAGCGAGACTGGAGCTATCTTTATGGAGGGTCTTGTTGAAACACTCCTCTAAAGAGGAATTAACACAGAATCTCAATATTGAAACTCAAGAGCTCGTTCCGAGGTTACGGAAATTAGTAATTAATTACCGAGGTACTAAACTTGTAATAAATTCACTCCCAAAGGATGTAATAAAAATCAAAAGTGTTCTCAGTAAAGATACATGTTATTCGCACATAAATTGCATCTAATTTCAATGTTATCATTATCCCTCTCTTTAAAGACGTATTATATAAATAACGTACATATAAATTATAATGCCGACATGTTTGGACGTATGTTCAATTTAATGAAGTGACGATCAAAAAAAGTATTTTGATTAGTTTTGGGAATGATTACAAAAGACAAACACACAAAGTGATGCAAAGCTTTTACTTTGGAGGTATAAACATTTGACGGGATGTCAAAACCGACATACACAATAATCACCATTAAATGTCAACAGGATCGTTTTCAAACAGTGTTCTGTAAATTGTTTGACAAAAATACCGATTCAGTATACTTTCTTATGATCG
This sequence comes from Diodora aspera, assembly GCA_031471655.1. Lineage (NCBI taxonomy): Eukaryota > Metazoa > Mollusca > Gastropoda > Lepetellida > Fissurellidae > Diodora > Diodora aspera. Next base: position 5,834 of record JAUELE010103244.1, read on the forward strand.
TCAGTTTAGAAAGATAACTATAGTTATGAACATATTGGCTATGAAAAATATTTTTTGCATGGAAGTATATTTTTCATAAATTTAAAAAGTTGGATTATGAAGCAATTTCGTTTAAATATGGATGACAATGAAAATTCTTTCTGTATTTAATGTGGAGGAGATATTTTAATATTTTATGATATCATGGGTTCGCTACAAAACAATGTCATTATCCTCTTATAACTCGACACATTACTCACAGCAGATCAGGACAAATTCCAATCGACATTCATTTAAATAAATTTGCATATTTGTAGTTTTGTTCCAGTTGTTCAAGTATCTCTCTTACACAAGCCAGTTATCATCAGCCGAACAATCGCTAGTGGCAGGACTGAGTTTTATTTGAGTTTCATCACAAATAACTATTCTTGTCTCAGAAGCGTTGGGATTCTGTGAGTTCGCATGGAAGCATTTGTGTAAATAGCAGAATTTTTAATTGGGCAAAGGCTTCATGAGTCATGTTGAATCATATTAAAACTATACAAAACTGTCGGACAAATTTTGAGAGGAAATGTATCCCCTTTTTAAAATAACTTTCAAATAATTACAAAATAAAATAAATTAAAGTTTGTTTGATTAATCTGTGCATTGCAAAACAGACGTAAACATAATCATTTCTTGATCAAGCGATTTTAGGCATTGGTAAAACAGTCGTTTAATGTTGCTGAAAGCAATTGCAATTAAGTGAAATAAGTGTAAAAGAAGTAATGACTCTTGATTCGCCTTTGGCGATTTCATGTAAACGGTTGCTCAAAAATATTCGTTACGATAAAATAAAATTGATAATTCTATTCATAGTATAGGTGCACGTCAACTAGTATTTAAAAGCTTTTAGAAAAATATATTTGAACATATTTATTTATTATCAGTTGCTTTTCAGTTTTTAAAAATGTCTTGTTATTACAGTTAACTAATTTACAGCAAAGTTGTATATGGAATAGTATTGGAATCAGTATTATTGGTATAAATACCAAAGATGCTGAAAAAGATATCTTTAGGTTTCCTTACGATTTAAAGTTTTCTGGCTTGATTTAAGTTCTGATGTTTTATAGATGAAATGAAAATTCTTGTTAAGAATACTAAAATAGTAATTCAACTCACTGGTATATCTCCATGTGTTATTCCGATCGTGTGGGGTCACGTCCCCTTCCAACCCGACATCCCGACCCAGGGGACACGGGAGCCGGTCACATGCTTGCCAGATTGAGAGTATTTTCATTCCGAAAGTATTTGCAGATAGGATGTAACTGTTTGTTTTTGAACGCGACTAAACTTCATCGGAGAGATCTTTCGCTCCTTTTAATTGGAGCAACAAAGGCAGATCCAAATCTGCCGGGAAAATAAACAGTAGTGTTAGCAAAGCCGGCGACTAGTACAGAAGAAGAAATACTGGCCAAATCAAAGAGCGAAAAATTAATTGGCATAAGCAGACGTGTTTAATAAAGAACGAAAAAAATATGGACCAAAGTGGGGCTCGTTCACACCATTTTGTTTTCAACGCGCCCCAGCAAACGTTCAGAATTTAGCAGCGTTTGTACGCCTGCATTGACTCTCTAAACCCCCTAATAGCGAGGGGGAGGTGTTTAGGAGATCACGAGAAAATTGATATGTTAATACGCCGGCGATACGTGCCGATGATAGGTCACGTGACTCCGGCGGGCTTTTATTGACATGCAGGCGGGGCTAACTTCATTGCTGTCGCCTCGCCGACGAATAGAAAGCTCGCTGTGTGGCCACTAGCTGGCAGTTTGATAGTCTCGGCGTTGAGAAAAAGCTGCTGTCATTTGATTGCAATGAGCAAACGGATTTGAAGTCTCTCAGCGTAAACCAGTTGAAATTTGGTTACTTTTGTATGAGGAAGTGTGTCGTCTGCTTCTTTGGTGTGGATAAGTGACTGAGAAAAAAATCACCATTACTTCTCCGGAGACTGCGATGCGTTTCGATATGGAAAGGCCCGGGCCCCACCCCGCTACTCTACCTACAGACGATCAGTACTTGGATTTACGGAAACCACACATTGTTTCCTCACCCGCCGACCAAGACTCCCATCCCACGGGATTTAGAGACAATATGTGTGTTACTAGTGGTGGGAATTCTGTGCTCATGCAGACGACACGCGGGGATGAAGACGACTGCAGTGATGATGAACATTTAGAGGTGGACTCACCTCCCCCCTCTCCAATTTCATCTCCCATGTCCAACCAGGGCAGCGACGGCGACCTGAACGATAGCAAAGACGCCAGGCCGGACGACAGTTTCACCAGCAACGAAGACTGTAAACTGGGTGACGAGGATAACTCCGGAAAACCAAGGACGAAGTCCAGCGTGGTAAAGCCTCCGTATTCTTACATTGCGTTGATCACAATGTCGATCTTACAATCTTCAAAGAAGAGACTGACTTTATCTGGAATTTGTGAATTTATCATGAACCGTTTCCCATACTACAGAGAAAAATTCCCAGCCTGGCAAAACAGCATCAGACACAACCTGTCCCTCAATGACTGTTTTGTGAAAATCCCACGTGAGCCGGGGAATCCCGGAAAAGGAAACTACTGGACCCTGGACCCGGCCAGCGAAGATATGTTCGACAATGGAAGCTTTCTGCGGCGACGAAAGAGATATAAACGCACAACTCCAGATGTGATGCAACAACCTACGGCTTTCATGTCCATGAACGATCCGTATTTTCATCACCATGGTCTTCTGGCGGCCCACGCCCACCCTTCAACGTTCGGAGCAGGACCCGCGGGACTTCCCTACCCATACATGTCACCCTTGTCGCATCATTTCCCCTTTCTCTCCGCCGATTACAGATCGCATTTACCTCATACGGCTTATCTCTCCACCCCGGCGCTACAATCTTTCGCTCTATCTAACTCGGGATCTAGTCAATTGAGGAAGTTAGAAACTTTGGAGAAAGAAGAAAAACCGCCAACAAGTTCAAGTTCATCAAAACCCGGTTTTTCAATAGACAGTATAATTTGAACGTCTTCAACGTCATCATCATCGTCTAGCCCCAGCACAAGCAAACCTGTTATATCTTCATCGTTGACATCACCATCATCTTTACAGTCATATAGGCCAAGCTTACCAGCGGGGCTACCAGGGCTTGCCCTACCTTCTTCGTTAGCATCTTTGAGATCGGGAACAGTTATGGACATATCTCGGCCCGGAGTGAGTGCATTTTCCCCTCTCGCTAATGCCATGTCAGCGATGACACCATTGGACTTGGAAAAGTATCGGCAATATGTACAAGCCTGTGCTCTGCCTACCTGGCCGCGATGAACTTCAAACACGCCGATCAGGTGTACCTGAGGTAAAAACTTTGATCTCTTGAGATTCAGTGAACAGGGCCAAGACTGAATTCTTGGATAGCGAGGTCCAGTGAGTGACCGCACAGTGCTACAGATTAGCGGTAGCTCAAGCCACTGGATCGGACTTTCCGACGGCGGATGAAGAGACGAACATTTTTAACATTCCTTAGTGGAAGCGTATGTGCAAATCCTTGTTCCGAAACGTACTCGAATCTTCTTCATGCTAGCGACATGAAACCTCCAAAAAATGCCAAAGACATTGTATGTGACTTTGTTCTCTGACTGTCACCATGTTTGTAAGTAAGTTGTTTATTTCTGTCATTGATTCGATCGTTTGCGTGTGATAGAGATTCGTAACCTTATCAGTGACCTGTCATTTATCGTCAATTTCACTTCGTGACAGACATTGCAATATTTAGAAATAATCTAGTCGAGAACATTAGAATGAATATTTCGCACTTGTCAATTTACCAAAAATTATTTTCACCTTTATTTCGTTAATCATTGTTCGTGTATGTAGGTTGAAAGTAATTGGTTTGAAATAGTATTTAAGCATTCATTAATTGACATCGTCTCCCATTTTATATTATGTATGTATGAAGAAAGAGTGTTTCCTCGTGTAGATGATGATGATGATGATATAAGCAAGAGGGAAAATGTGCTTTCATAGAATAATTTACGATCATCCTCGTTCATCTGTGTAAATTGTATAGGTAATTTAAAATTAATTAAAAAGTGCTGTGACATACGAATTGTCCGTACAATTAAAGGAAATGTATAAATTGAAATTATTCTTCTCGTTGTTTTTGAGATATATATTGGTTTTCAATGCTGGCTACTTTCGGGTGGTTCACCAAAAAAATTGTTACCGAATATTGTCGATGCCTCATAAAATTTGAGCCGCTCTCTTGCCAAATTTCACACCGGTAAAGTTTTCCCTTGAGAAAAACACGGTGTTTGTTTTCGTAAATTTCAAAATGGGTTTCCCAGCTGAAATTTACAAGTGTACATTCGCAATGTACATGGCTATCATTGATGTAGAACACGTCTACAAGCACATGTGTTAGAAGCGACAGAGGATATCAAGACCAGCCCGAGAAGTGCAGAAGGATATGAACGGTTTAGCAAACTGTCCCAAATGGAAAAACATATGGTCGGAATTATGTCTTATTTTGCCATGGCGCGGGATAAACTTGGCATTTTAGGATGTCGTGTCGCTTCAAGAGAAAATGATATGTTTTGAAACAAAACGATGTTTTGAAATACATTACACCTTCCACGCATCAATTAACACGGTTTTAAATGCTTCCCATTTATCGGCATCAGTTAATAGGGCTTTTAAGGGGTTGCGCTTTAATAACAAAGTCGAACATTTATTTCTTAAAAATACTATTCAGCTTTGAAGCGACTTTCTTTCCAGTTTACGCCAAATTTGTTTATTTTTCCTGTCACCTCGTGTTAAGTTTTTGTAATGAACTAAACTTGATCACCTAGCGGCAGATTTTGAAATATCCCTTGTTTGCAGATTTTTCGCAAATTTTATATTTTAAACAATAACTGATATTTTTGATAATATTTATAGAAGTGTTTATAAAAAGAGAACGATATATGGTTTGTACTAAATGAGCTCAAAATATATTAACTGTGATATGTTTGTCAAAATTAAATCAAACATTTTGACCATTAAAACATGTTTATCCAGTATTCCAAAATAAGAATATGAAAATAAAAACACGTTTAATAATTATTTTAACTAGGCTAGAATACCAGTACTAGACCTATTTTTTACAGGACGCAATGATTCCGTATTCAAACAAGCTTTATTAATGTCTTTTGTAAGCGAAGATTTAGAACGAGTAGAAAATGTACGACTGAGCATATGGGTCAAAATCACAATGATTTTCTAATGAGGTACCGATTCATTTTCCAGTAAAACCTATCGTTCTAATCCAAATCCTCTTAGCAGATTAGCAGTGTACGTGATAAAACAATGATTTGCGTATAAACCCATCAAAAAGGATACATTAGGGCACAACATATTTACTACTAATCTCTTTAATAAACACCGCAACGCGAGGACCAGATTTACAGATCTGAACGTAAGAACATGCTTCGTAATGCCTGTGATCAAGACTGCAGTAATATATCATATCTCAAAACTCATTTTATTCTCTTCCGTGTATAAATCTGATAAATCTTTAACAAAAAATAATTTATTAGTAAAGATAATTTTATGTTTTCATGACCAGCAAAAGTTCGGTCTCTTTCAGAATTATATTCATATTATTACACTATGTCATTAGTTGTTACATGATTACAAAATTATAATTATAACATTTATTATATGTAGCATTTCGTCTCGAGAGATAGGATATTAATCCCAAAAGCGACTTTCTAAACGATCTTAACCACTCAGAACCGTAGCGCTCTAAATCCGTTTTTACAGTTTTTCGAAAAACTGTTCCAAAGTTAAAAAAATTGTAGAAAGCAAACCCATAAAAATTTCAGTCTGTACTCCACTGAAATAAGCTTTAGACCACTCTTGCACAAAGTAGATTTTACATCTCTGTTGAAAAATATGGACTCAAATAAGAAATGAGCAAATCTGCAGTTAGATCACTAATGCACTTAATGGCTCAGTTTTTAGTATCATTGTTTTTGCATGAAAAGTGTTTGGTTTTATAAACACAACATAGGACATAAAAGAAGATTGTTTAACAATTTGGTATGAATTATATCACTGTTATAGTTCACTATAGTAAGTGATTTCACTTGTGCCTGATCCATTTAACGTTTAAAATATATTTAAACCAAGCCACTATAGTTCAGTGATAACTATACATACAGTAACTATACAGTAGTTATCAGTCACAAATGAAACCTGTGGCTATTTAGTACAGTACACAGTTTAATTAGCACGAATAAAATATAGGAGGGCCGATGTTTTAAATTTACTTTAAATGGTATTTCCTTTTTATATTTGAATAGTTGTATGAGTTTTTTTCGTCGGCGTGCCTAAGTAGATTATGGGCAAAATTGTTTATTACTATATTTTTTAATTAACGTACATGTATACATATTTTTCATGTTCCATGTTCAACAATTATTACTTCAACAGCAGCGCTTCCTCTAAGTAAAAATTTAGTTTAATGAAGTAAATAATGTCGATGTAAATAAAGTAATACAGGTAAAAAAAAATAAAGTAGAGAAAAATACAGGTGTACACATTAAAGAACAGATTTATTTTTTAGATTGTTCATACACTTACAATTAATTAACTCTACTAATTAAAATATGTTTGTGTTGGATTATAAAATCTCCTTTGTCTCTATAAATAGTAACACCCCAAGAGTGATAATGATTAATATAGGGGGGTTCGTGTTTAGTCAAATACAAAAACTAGATCGAGAGCAAAGCTAACCGTCACACCTTCTTAACTAACTACCGAAGTAAGTTTTATGTTTGGGTTTGGTCTATCACGCCGCGGGCATCTCTAACCACTTGAATGTGTCAAAGTTGATGCTAAACTAAGAAATATTGACTTAAAAGATATTCAGTGAACATACAACCAACATAATATTGGTGCAGCCTGGAAATTGTATAGCGTTTGTGAGTGAAGACAATTTATCCTTTAGTTTTGCCTTGTATTTATGAAGATAATCCAGAAAGGCTTGCGCCCGAAGGAAGTATCGCAATAATTTTCTTTGATAAACAAACAAGGTTTTAATGGTCCTTGTGGATACCTTATCTTAACCACGTGAATGCTACAGCTAGAATTTTTACACGTGCATTCTCAGGAGAATATAAGGGAATAAAACGTTTTTTCTCAATAACCCCCAGCGTGAGTGCGTTATACTTTAAACATCTCTGCAAATCGACCTCTTTCGTTTGCTTCGAGTAAACATCCATAGACATCGTTTTCATAGATATATGTATTAAGGGATTTTTTCAATAGCGACCAGGATACAATCATACGTGTGTGTGTGTCTCACAAGAAGAGGTACTGTTACTGCGTGAATGAACGTCTTGGGCTTGTGGTTCTCGGTTCTACAAAGAGACTGGAGTACTGTGTGTAAATTTCGTTTAAAACGTGACAAGGCGTAGACTGTGGTAGGTATGAATGAATATGCACTACAATCAACTATTTGTGATTTGATAAAGAGCAAGAGATGGAGAGAGAGAAGAGAAAGTGAAAGGAGGGAGAGGGAAGAGAGAGAGAGGGCGGAAGAGTTAGAGAGAAAGAAAGAGCTAGGGAAAGAAATCGAGAGAAGAACGAAAGGGAGAGAGAAACCGTGAGAGAGAAAGAAAGATAGAGCGAGAAAGAAAGAGAGCTCAGATATATATATAAGACATATACATGTTTATATATATTCATATACTCATGGTAATAATGGTAGTCACCGCCTAGGATCACTTATTTTGGGACATAAAAGATAAGAAATATTTCTATTCTTCAAAAATGTTTTTATATATCTGGGGGCGACAACCATTATTGCCATGAGTATACTATAATTACCTGTCTTGATACTTAGAATCTAATATAAATTTTAGAACGTTAACATTTACATTTCATCGCTGGCTACAAAACCGACATTAAACACAGAGTAAACATGCAATCTTCACCATAGGTTAAACAAAGGAGTGATTTGGGATTTAACGTTGCTTTCAGCAGTCCTAAGCCATATCAGCTCATCACCTCGGTGTCAGGGGTCAATCTTTTAACTCCAAGACAGGTACCCAGACGGGATTCGACCCCACAACCGTCACAGAGCCTGTTTTCTCGTCACTGTATTACTCCGTCCCGAGTTTAAACGAAAGATAACCTCTCTGTATCTTCGAGTTTCATTCATAAACCATAGCGGCAGACCACGACGATTTAAAACGACGTCTCTTCATTAAACCTTGACATTAATATACTGACTTGCGAAACAAACGATACCAAACTTTTGAGAGACTATACTGAATAAATTCACTCATACGTACGTTGGCTATGCAAAATATATCCCTTCAAGATTAGGAAGTTTTATCGATGACGTGATGTCAATCAAATTAAACTCATTGGAATCCAAACATTCTTTTGATCAACTATGACATAAAAACGTTAGGGAAATAATTGAACTCATTTAGTATCGTTTCTTTTGCACGTCAATATATTTTATTAACTCTTATGCTTAGTCCGTGGTAAGTCTAAAATATAATGTTTGTTCTTAACCATACATTTTTATTCTTTAAAATGCCTTAAATATTACAGTTAGATTAAACAATTTTCTACCACTTATCTTCATAAAAATTTAAATGTCTTGTCGTGTTACTAACGGCTATACATTGGTGTGTGTCGTGTGCAATACATGTAACTAAATAGGCCGGTGAATCATCACTTCTATGATTTGGAATATTATTGACAGGCTTGGTTTGGATTACAAGCAACCTGTGGTCAGAAATATACCGACCTGCAAAAGAAACTATACTGACGTCCAAAAGAAAGTATACCAAGATTTTAAGAGACTACTGAATATATTCACAAATGCGTTGGATATACA
>JAUELE010103355.1:0-14724 GCA_031471655.1 Diodora aspera
TCCCTCCCCCCCCCCTCCCCCCTCTCAAGCATTCTGGATCCGCCTATTGAGTAGAGGAAGCCCCATGGATGACGGGCCTGAGACAACAGAGTTGTGCTATCCAAGTGTGGCGGATTAAACGAGGACAAACATGCACTAAAATTGTTTAAATGGTTCCAAAACTCCTGTCGGATTGACAGGAGTCGCATTAAGGGGAGCAGAATTTAAATTTGGAGGTGGTATTATTTTCAGTCTGCTGTCATGCTGTTTTAAGGATCATAGTTATTTGTAGATACTGTACCAATATGTAAATTTACATGTACAGGTTCCATGGCATATATAGCCTAGCCTTCATAGTTCACTTGTAGCCTAAAGTATATCAACACAGCCAACATTCATGAATCGTCAGTGAACAGCTGAAACACCCTTCAAAATGAAGCTTGATTAAGTTTGATTCGTGTTGTAGATAAGCCTACACAGGTCAGAGTGAGATTGCTGTTGATTAAACTAACACTTAGTCTATGAAAACTTATCAATCCACAAAACCTGCAGTTTTCATTATTTTATTTTTTAATGAAACAGAGCCTTAATTCTCTCCTCTGCTGTGGAATCAAGGAACCTAGACTTGCTTTAATAAGAAACTAGACTTGAACAAAAATGTTGTTTAAATTTGATTTCACAGTCATGGCGCAGGACTAGCTGTTGATCTGAAAACAACTAGAAAGATTGTAGGCATACGTGTTCTTTGGCCTTGTTCAGTTGTCCATAGACAGAGAATTTATTTGTTTCAATAAACTTATTAAAGGGACATGATCAAATTGGCATCTCCAATACCCAACAAAAACTGAAAAAACGTTCAAATCGGTCTGAGTATAACAACGATATATCATTTAAATAACGGCGAATACTAATGAAAATAATGGACGTTTAACACATTTTATTTGCCGAAAAGTTTACTTACTCGAACTCCAGAATTAATTCTAAGTGTTCCCCATTTTGGTTACGTCATCGTTTTATGGGTTATAGCTAAAACGGTGCCATGCCAAACTTGGCGTTAATCTACAGACGATGTAATGATCGATGGATATATAGGCTAGGGCTATATCTTTTGTTGTTACTGTTGTGTCCAGTTGTTTGATATTTCTTCCAAATAAACCAAACCGTATGGAGTGTGAAATACTTAATGATGTAGCAATTTCTTAACACTGAACCCCACTTGCTTTTAAATCAATGATGATTTGTTTTCACTGTTCGCCTGTTCGCCAGATTTGCGACCTATTGTTTACAAACAGTGTTTGAAAGCCACCCCGATGCAGACGACGTGTGACGTCACAATGGCTGCGTACGTCTTCTCGCAAGCTTTTTGTTGACATATGTCAAACATTGTTGTGCGTTAAAAATTACCGCGACACGAAAATAATAACTGCAAGACATTAATTACGTAGCATCTCTTGCGACGCAAAATCGCGAATACTTTTGATACGGCGCTGTAGGTAAATTTTCAGGAGTAACAATACTGCTAAAAACAACCTGTTTTCAGAATTAGCTCACTGGCAACTTAGGCAAACCTTCATACAGCAAAATCAATTATATCAGTTTATGTTCATATCAAGTTTGACCCTTAACTTCTTTTGAGCAATATATAGCTGAAAGGTTGTTGAAAAACACATTTTCATCAAGTTCAACCCTTATTAATAAACCTTACAATAGCCATGATCAGCTGATATTCCTAGCTGACATAGTATGACTTACATGTTGACACATTTTCAATCAGCTCTTTGAGTTTGAGTAGTACCCATGGGGTTCCCAGGGGTGTTGCTCTAACACTATAAAGAATAGAACCCCAGTATCCTCATGCTTGCTGTAAGAGTAGTCTAAAATGAGGATCTTTTACTTTCTCTTTCTTACTATCGACCCTGTGTTATCCCTTTTCATGATGTCTCTTGCATATCACATTGCACTATGGCTGAAATATTGCCCCCTGCAATGTAAAAATCCATTTCACTCACACTCACTTTGAGTTGTATTATGTATTTTTAGAATGGTGGATTATAATTAGCTCTACAAATCTGATGGCTTAAATTCTTTACCATGACAATGTTGAAACTGGCAAAATAATGGGGAATTTGAACTTTTGAAGGAGGAAATAGTGATATACATGACAAGGTGTTGAATGAAAGCTACTTGAAATTCAATCAGGTTTAAAGGCTTGAGTCTTTTGAAAAGTGGAAATGAGTTTTTAAATGAGGAAGTAGTTCGCTTAGAGATGGGGTCAAACTGTTGCATTTCAATCCACTGGTTGGTGTTTATCTGAGAATTGCTGACAAGATGTCATTTACGTTCGGCAAGCAAATTACATGGGTGCAAATAACACAGTCAAATACAAATGCAACAGTCAGTACACTAGATATAACAGCACCATCTTTGCATATTTGTCTACATTCGTCAGGTGTGCTTTGGTTCACCTGCAAGTGGTAATTTGTTGCTATGGTGATGCTTTCAGGTAGAGTGACACTGTTGGCTTCTGAGGAACATCTTGGTAAGAATTCTTTATCACAGTGTGTTAGTTGCCATATTTCCTCTAATAGGTGACTGGGCACTTAATTTTGGCAGCTTTGTGCAGGAACTGGCGTTTATGCCTGGCACTGAATTCAAGGACCTGGTGTTTATCGTTTGGACTATCTTTCACGAATATATGTAACTGCATTTTCAAGAAAAGATATGATGCCTTGCTCATTTATACAGAGAGAAATTATACTAAGCAAACCAGCGCTTATTAGAGGCCTGGAACTTATGTTTTAAGTTCCGGACCCCGTGCTTGTTAGAGGCCTGGCACTTATTAGAGGAAATAGGGTATAGTCTGTTAACAAAGACCCCGGGTGGAGTATGCCTGGGGTGTAGCTGCAACCCCAGTATCCTCATGCATGCCTTGAGAGTCATCTAAAATGAGGATCTTTTGCTTTCTCTTTCTTACTATCAATCCTGTGTTGTCCATTTTCCTGATGTGCCTCTTGCACACCACATTGCGGTTGGCCGAAATATTGCCCCCTGCAATGTACAAATCCATTTCACTCACTGTTAACAAAGGGAGATGATTATTTTTGCTATTTCTCCTTGGTTACTTTAACACAACTTAGGCTGTATTAAAAAAAATGTTTCGCGAGTGCTTTTTAATTCAGCACATTTTGTTGGGCAGAAAAGTGATGAGGGAGCGAAAACAATGTTTTCCACAATCGGCAAAAAAGCTGACAAAAGAAGGTTGACAATACACTCCACACACTGAATATGTGACACCAGGTTTGGTCTGAAGAACGCCTGTAAATTTAGCAAGCAGTGTTCGGAGTTTTATCAGTGATGCCTTGGTTATCCAGAGTACAATTATTCGGGATTTGCACCAGCATAAAGTTTGTATTGCTTTGCATTTGGTTTCATACTAATATTTAAAATACAGTCACTCCACAATCTGCACCAACTTATCCACCCTCCATCTAGGTAGTTCTAAATTAACTGATTAGTGTGTGAAGTTACAAAATCTAATCAGGATTCTCTTTCCATATGTGTGTGAACAGAACCACTACGCATCATTTGTGAAGCAAACTTGCAGTGAAAGTCGAATTAAATGTGTAATGTGATGTTGTGATGCATTAGTTATTTCGGAATGTGTGAAAATGGCATTAACATACTTCGCAAATAACATCTGATGGACGAACAAATCCGGTAAAATTGCACCAGGACTGACTAACTATCTCAGTATGCAGACCCGAATATCCGATGCTCTGAGTCAAGTGAATATCATGACATATGTATTGATATTTGATACAACTTAACTTCACTCGTTTCGATCAAATAATCTTGAAAGGTAAAATCTAATGCTCCAGGGTCTGGGAGACCGACTATCCATATGTCTACCATGAGAAATTTAGTGCTGTATTGATATTAGGTCCTTGGAATTATCTTCCGGTCAGACAAAAGCTTGGAACATGCAGGCGCGAATGCCCTGTTGGTGTCAAAAACCATTTGTGAAGACTGCATTAGTGCAGGTGAACTGATGACAAAGTGTACTTGATATATGACACATATTTTGTTCAACACAACAAATGGTCCAGCATGCAGCATTTTCAGTGCTGCACTGACTAGGGTAGAATGATGGTGGGCTATGTACTGGTTGAAGCAGAGTCACCTGCCTTTAAATGATTACCAAAATACCCCATGGGGTTCCCAGGGGTGTCGCTCCAACACCAGAAAGAATAGGACTCCAGTATCCTCATGCTTGCGTTAAGAGCCGTCTAAAATGAGGATCTTTCACTTTCTCTTTCTTACTATTGATCCTGTGTTGTCCCTTATCCTGATGTGCCTCTTGCACATCACATAGCGCTATGGCTGAAATATTGTCCCCTGCAATGTAAAAATCCATTTCACTCACTCACTGATTACCAAAATGAAAGGAAAACGATCTCCCTCAATAAATTATATGAAATTGTTGCTGAAGGAAAACATGGCCACAGGTGACCTTGACATTGTTGATGGTATAAGGAAGGAATCAATTGCTTTCCATGAACAATGCTGAGGGTGAGTATTGATTTCAAGGCATTAAAAGGGGTTTGCTTCATACCAGAGGGAATAGGAAGAATATGTTCTGTGAATCAGATACAAACTGTTCATTTGTTTTATGTGAAAAGTTCATTGAACACATCGATCATCTTACATCGACAGCTATAATTTGCCTTTTGAAGTTACTTTGTGTGAAAAGATATGTATCAGCATAACTTTTCAGGAATTATAGAATTAAATTATGGAATTCTAATTAGTATTGTTAAATTGCTTTAATACTTCTGGCAGATTTGAAAGTCTTTGTGATAAAAATCTCTCTCCTCCTGTGACAACGGACAGTCAGTAGAGTCCTTCCAATGATGTCAATGAACAGTAGTTGTGTGACAGCTAGTATCTCGTTTCATGGGACTACTCACTGCATGAGATAGAGTATTATGTTGACAAATGGGCCCTGCCTAGGTTGTGTATGTTTAGACCTATGCCACTGTGCTACACTCCTTGTAACAAGATGTCGAAAAGAGGTAAGATTTCATCACCATTGTTGTTAACAATGACCGTGCTGTTGTAGAAGCCTGCATTACAATTTGGTCTCCATTGATGCTGTGACAGATGGCCAAGCATGGTGGTAATCTGACCAGTGTTTTAAGGAGGGCGTCACACTGTCCACTCCGCTCTTGCTTCTGTGGCCGGTCAAGCATGTCGGAAGAGGAAAGTGGCTAGATGACATATCAATTACAATTTTCCTTTCAGCCATTTTATTGTCTTTCTTCTGTGCTTGTATTTGTCTTCCAGCATAGAAAGACAATATATTACTCACGTTTTCATTACAACATTTTGGTACGGTTATGATCAGCTTGAATGCCTTAGTTATATGAATTTATCCTTTATTGTAAAATGATGGTCATTTAAATGGATACTTCACCAACATTATATTTTTGTTAAAAATCTTACTTTATGTTTAAGTGACAAGGTATTATTGATTTTATTTATCAATGGAAAAATTGATGGAGACTCCTCTTGTGTATTTGAGGGTGTGGGATGGTACAGTGGTTAACACGTTGGCCCAGCAATCTGTCAGCCTTGCCAGCTGTGGTTCAAGTCCCACCCGGGCATCTTTCTTTCAGCCTGGAGAGACAGGAGCCCTGGCACCGATGTGATGTCGGTAAGTCCGTGGTGATGTGGCTGAAAGATTGCCGAAAACCACGTAAAACCCCAAATCACTCACAATCTTGTATATTTAATCAAGGTGAGAAATAGGTGAAATTTGTTTACAGTCACTTAAAAGGAATTTTTGTGGTACAAAGTGACTAATATGAAGATCTGTTTCTTTTACTTTTCTTCAAAACAATTTCAATTAAAACGTTGTGATATGACTAAAAGATTGCCAAAAACCATTAAAATCCAAAATCACTCACTCACCCAATTAAAATTCCTGTTATTGCTCAGCTTCATCTGTCTGTCACTCCTACGATCACTCCTTTCTTCACTTGCCTGATCACTCACTCACTCATATCATTGTCAAACAACAACTAGGAAGTCTTTATAAGAAAATCAGAAGAATATGATAATGTTACGAGACCAAACACAAAGTGAAAACTGGGGCATATCCAGGTTTAGGGCTGTAAATCTTTACCTCTTAGCCCCACATGCTTGCACCCTTTCAAGATTAATGACCCACTGAATGTTGATATTCCACCCCCAATAAATTTTATGTCTTATCACTGGTAAACTTAGGCAATCCTTTGTTTAAGCAAGGGAGAAGGTGTGTGCACTAGATATTTCTCCGGTGAAGTAGAGGCAGTCGATCTCCATGATGAGTAACAAGAGGCTCCAGTGTCTTACCTTCAGGATGTGTTGTATGTAACTCTCTGATGTGTTAGTTGAAACATGCTGGAAAGAACAAAAGCAGATAGAGTACGGTAAAAATTCTAAAGTTTCAAATCGAAAAAAATAATTTCTTTTTGATGTGTTATAATTTTTGGAAATTAGTGATCTTTGATAAAGTTCAAAATTACTGCGTAATTTCCTATGCGACTGGATTGTCCTGTGTTACTGGACACTTTGCTTTTCTTGTGTCTATTCACACATTTTTTTTTATCGAAGTCCATCTCAGTATTGCAAAATTAGCAGGACAAAATGAAACTGACACTCTAATGTTTTGGTAAGGTTTTTTGTGTATCGCTGCAAGTGAGTGAGTGAGTGATTTGGGGGTTTAAGTGGTTTTCGGCAATCTTTCAGCCACATCACTACAGTCTTACCAACATCATGTCGGTGTCGGGGCTCCTGGCTCTTCGGGCTGAAAGAAAGGTGCCCGGTTGGGACTCGAATCACAACCACCAAGACTAGCAACTGCTGGGCCAACGCGCCAACCACTGTGCCATCCCGTGTCCCTGTATCCTTGCAAGAGTGTTCAGTTAAGTGAGGCTCTGTCCGGTAATGACGGAGGTTACTCTATACGAAATCTCTTCATTTGAGGTTTATGAGGACATTTGTATAGTGCTGAACTCTGCACACAGGGTGCACATGCTCCACATTATTACCCTGGTCATTGGTACAATTCTCAGCTCCCTAGGGAGTATACAACCCACTAGAAGGTTAACTTCACAACACCATCACTTTCTCACTGGTTACATAATTTTAGTTGGATAGATTGAGGCAATTTACGAGCAAAGCCACTTTCACAAGGTGACAGTGTAACAGTTTATTTAATTCCCCAGGGATTTGGTTCCTCCAGAACGTGTTTTCCCTAGGATTTGGTTCCTCCCGAACCATATTCCTAGGAAAAGTATTCCTACCCTGGATCACAGTCTCAATTTCCTTATGTATTTGGGTTCCCCCCGGAACTTTTTGGTCACGGAACCAAACATCGCTTACACAGGCACACACCCGGATCTAAGGTCATGCATAAGGGTACTCGAGTTGAGGTGGCCTAAGCTGATGTTTTGAGTTTCACGTGCAATTTTTCAGCTATGATCTAATGTGAGGTACACAGAAAGACATTTTAGAAACGGAGCGATAAACTGAAATGCGCAAGCAATGGATCCCAATTGTAGTCGCCTTGTAAGAAAACTATTCGGTGTGTGAAACCTTGCCCTATTTACGCGACACCATGTCACTTTCCGAAAGTCACTTAGGGAGTCTTGCCCCAATCCCACCGGCAAGCTGTTCAATGTCTCAGATATATTCAAGAACATAACAATACATTGCTATCTAGTGACAATTTCAGTTAGTTCACGAAAACTTCATAAGCAGAATGTTACATGTATTCCCAAAACAGAATAATCTTTGGAATTGAACTTACCCAACGTTTTAAAAGTAAGCAAAATTGTATTAAGTTGAAAACAACTACCTAAACACTGAAATGCACTGTTCAAAGGGTTACAAGCTGACCTTAAAGATGTACGTGGCGACAATTCATGCAATATCTTTTAATGATTGGCGTAAAGTTGTACATGTATACGATGATGCAATACGGTAAATATTCAAGAGAATTATGAATGATGGCAGTCACATTCTCCATCCACTGTATCAGTGTTTTACCGTTTGGGCGCCGTCTGCTTTTACCCAATTTTACAACTAATAGGGCCCGTAGTTCTTTTATTCCAGTTAGCTTACGTCATTTTTACTTGGGTTAACTTGTACCTCGGATATTTTTTGCTCACATAGCTGTTATCTTTATTAATCAAATGATTTAATCTGAACTCATAAATATTTTGAAATATCAGTGATTTTATATATTGTATTCTCACTCGAATGTAAGGTATTTTAATAACTGTACACCTTTATGTCTGCTATGTTTCATGTGTGTGTTTGTGAATGCGTTCCTCATGTATGAAACAAATTTCCTATTTGGGACAATACAGCGTTATTATTATTAGTATTAGTATTATTATTATTATCAGTTGACTTTGTTATGGGAGGGCTGGAAGACTTTTCTCTTGCAAACTATTTTTCGATCTTGTAGCATTAGACAATCTAGACTTTTTTCTTGGATAATTGCCGACAAACCATTGATTTGTTAAGTATTTATAAATGTTATTGAGGGGTTCGTTTGAGGGGTACGAACACAAATCTTAACTGTAGTTACAATTGTCTGCAAACTATTTTTCCACCACCCTCCCACCTGCAAAACCATAGAAATCAAGTCGTCTCTCACTGATGCTCACGGTGGTAACACTTTTTCCTCGACCTACCAAGTATCAGACACCGAACTCCAACTTATCAGACAGTACCTGGTTTACTGATCATCCCGAACTCCAACTTATCAGACAGTGCCTGGTCTACTGATCATCCCGAACTCCCAACTTATCAGACAGTGCCTGGTCTACTGATCATCCCGAACTCCAACTTATTAGACAGTGCCTGGTTTACTGATCATCCCTGTCAATTGTGACATACACAATCTCTCGCTCCTTTCCACGTCTGGTGCACGTCAACGGTTTGGAGATTTGCGCTGGTATAGACTATTGAAAGTGATATTATCATTCAATAAAGACCAAAATTGCACCTCACTGCCTCATTTGTCTAAGTGTATACTTCCTTTCGCCCGCTTGTTTATATACTTCACATAACTATCGAACTAATTTTGTTAGTAACCAACATCATATTGCTCCACATGTTACGCAGTGTGAAACTGAGTTGTGATTCCGTTAGTAATTTAACACTTGTATTACCTGTACTTTGTCCTGATGCAGCATCCGTCCTCACCAGAAGGGAGACGACAGCAAGAAGTAGGTTGTACCGTAGTCTCATTCTCTACAGTAAGGTTAGAATGACAAAAATAGACAACATAGCAACAAATACAGATATTTGTACCTAAAAGCAAATACCAATTGTTAGTATACATTGATCCCCAATAGGGCTAGAATTCAAGATGCTTAGAATTATCCGAAGACGGCTGAAGCGAGTGACATTTCAGATGTGACCATCACATCAAAACTGAGATCTGTGAATTCATCACAAGAGCAATACATTTTAGAAGCCAGTTATTTCTACCAAGCGCCAAGAAAGGAGAGATGTTTGGTTACCTCAACAGACATCAACATCATAATCTATTCCAGTGTCGAAAGCACAGACTTGAGTCACATGATGTTATTTCTGATTAAGCAAGTGATATTGGATATTTTCAGTACTATTCTTCTATCTATTTAACCATAAAAGGGCACCATTTCCTGATTGTAGCAATTTGGTCCATACACAATTCAAACTATCAACGACTAAGATCGATGGAGTAAGTTCGCCAGCTCAAAATGGTACCCGTTACCTAGCCAAAGAAATGTGTCAGTATCATGCCTCTCCCAGTAGAATGTCAACATGAAGGCAGGTCATTATCCCCCAAAATGTACTTCACTGACCACCTTGCAAAATGGATACGGTCGGATAAGTGGGGGCATGAGGGCCCGGAAGCGGGGGGCACCTGAGAAATGCACAAGTGTACATGGTACTACGATACCGGTAAACCTCACTTATAGCGTTCGTCGAAGGGAGGCAAGAGCGCCTTACTAAAACCCAGTTAAGGGCCCGGTTCACACATGTAGTTAACCCGCCACAATATGCAAATTGAATATTATCAAAAATGTACTAATTCAGGCACAGGCGAACTGATGTTGACACCAGGATTATGTATTATCTGGACGCATATACCCAGACTGGCTTCGTGTAGATTCGTCTCGTATACCGTTTACTATGTTCTACAACGATCAAGTATTTTAGGTAAATGCCATATAATACAGCAATCTGACGTCGATTCGGTTGCGTACCAATGTATTGATAGCTACGCGCCTAGTCATATCTACAATCACTTACCTTCAGTTGCTTGGCGGAGACCCGAATATGAATGACATTGAAATTTCGCTCTTGCCACTAGTATATCCGATGATGTGTGTGTCGGTTGGTTATTATATGCAAGCTACTGTGTATCTTTCTATCAATAGATATTGGGCTTCACGAATTGCTTTCAAGACATGTATGTCGGGTGAATAAAGCGACACACTTGACTGCCACAATGTTCACCATTAAAGTTTGCTGAGCTTGGAAACTTGTCGAGCAACCAAGGACACTTAATTATTTAGATTCGGTGTAGTGTTGCTCAATGGCTTTTTCATGAGTTCAAGGACTGTTTAGTCTATTTCTTCGAACTCAGTTTATCTTAGTGACGTAAAGGGATAGCACCGAGGCATGAATCCCATGTCCATTATTTTGAAAAGGTCCATGAACTGAAAACGATTAGATACACATTACTAGTGAAGCGCCTCGGATTGGTGACCGACTCTAATATTGGGTTCAATCATCAAATGGATCTTCCAAAACGAGTTTACGACATTAAACAAGAATATACATAGACAAAAATAAAACTAAATATTCATTAATTATTCTTTGTTCAGATATTATAATATCAATGTCCTGAAAAAGTTGAATTCACCATAAAAGATGAACACAACCTGGCTTTCAAATATTTACACCTCCTCGAGCACACGAGAAAAATTCGGTGCGGTACAATATGAAAGATAATGATGTTCTAGAAAGGTTCAGAGGCTTGTTTTCGAAGGAATTTTGGAAAAATTAACATGTAAAATGGTGCATTCTTGTATCTCATTTTCACAATACCTGTGTATTAAGGAATTGATTAAGTGCAAAAAGCAAACAAATTTAAAAGGGAGAGCTGGGGGACTGCATGCAATGTCAGTATCAAGTGTATCCTCAGATGGCAGCCCTTGTAACTTGCAATGTATGAAACAGTGCATCCGATTGAATTGGGTAATATCTTACATTGCGTCCAAAAAACATCCCCCATCTGTTCTGTAGGTTTGACATTTGGGCTATTGGGTGGCTATGGGAGGATTTTGATGGGAATTTGCTAAAGGTCCCTGGACACATTGTCTGTGTGTGGCTGATCATTGTCTTATTCATATTCGAAATTGCTCTCCATTCTTCGCTGTAGCACGAACTGTAGGCTTCATTGCGGTGTATTTGTCCTATCAACCTACCATCTAATTAAATCTGTTCTTTGATCATAGGTCGTATTCTACCACCCAGACCACAACAGAGCTGCCCCATGTTGTTCACAGTGCATGGATGACAGCCTCCGTAGTGGAGTCGCTATACTCCAATCGACAGTTGCATAATCGACATTGAAGCGAGACACACCGCTGAACACTGTTTACCTCCACTGTCGTAACTGCTTTACGTTCTGATGTTTATAGGCTACAGTTCTAAATCGTTGCACTCTAACGAAAGTTTCACCCAGTGATTATCCAGTGCACGGTCTTATTCGCTGTTCAATGTGAAGCCACATAGCATCCTAACATATACATCACAGGGATTCTAATTCACTTCATATAGTATAAACGTCTGTATTATATATATACACAGTCAGTCTGTCAAATCATGTAGTCATTTTGTCGAATGACCGTGACCCTGTCATTTGGTAAAATGACTATAATTGCCTGAAAAGACATTAATAGAGATGCATTTATTATTTGTATTCTTTAATTGATAATATCAACAGAATAATTTGACCACCTTAAAGTTACTTCAAAATATGCTTTATTTGGGATTACAATATTCTTGTACACTTTCCTTGA
Source organism: Diodora aspera (assembly GCA_031471655.1). Lineage (NCBI taxonomy): Eukaryota > Metazoa > Mollusca > Gastropoda > Lepetellida > Fissurellidae > Diodora > Diodora aspera. The sequence goes on from JAUELE010103355.1 coordinate 12,114, forward strand.
AAAGTTACTTGTTGCAACAATTCAAGCTGCTGTGACATCTGGTATTACATAAAATAATTTGTTTTCGGCATTTACATCGCCTGGTGTTACATTTATTCACACTAGTAAAACTGCACTTTAAATACACTTAACTTCCTGTTGAGGATTTGCTCCTAACTGCTTCTCTTAAAGAAAGAGTTTTATTCTGGTTTACATTGACGAGTGAAAGCAATTTCTGGGGACACACGTCAGACTGATTTCCTGAAAATGTGCCTTTAAGTAGGCCAGACGAACATCCAATTGTGTATTGTTCTGTTTCACCAACTTCCAGAATCACGCCCAGATGTTCCTAGGATCTCCACGACCCCTATCTACGGCCGGGATAGGAGCAGCAAAGTTATCTCCCTTTAAACCAGTTTTCATAAGTACTTTGCTTCCTTTAATCATTCGTGCTGCTTGTTCAAACTGTGCATCAGTGGCCATCTTATGCTTATATCTGATGTTATGTCGTATCTCATCTTTGTCATCTTCCTTCTTAGAATGTCTGCCCTGACTCTCCTCAATGTCATGGGTATCCTGACTGTCCTGGGTATCCTGGTTGTCCTCAATGTCCTGGCTATTCGGGCTGTCCAGGTTGTCCTCAGTGTCCTGGCTGCCCTGACTATCCTGACTATGCTGGATGTCCTGACTATCCCTGTTATCTTCACTGTCTTGTGTGACCGGGTCCTCAGACGGCTCTGACTCATGGGTTGAACCTGTTGAACAGTAAGCAAATCGTTTTCAGACTGAAGGCGTTCAATGACTTCCCGAGGTAATGAAGGCGATGTCAAACCAACTTTTGCTTCTGTTCCAAACAGAACCGAGTAAGGGGATTGCTTAATGCCAGCTTTGTCAATCAGTCAAATAACAAACATGTAATGTCAGCCACTTGGCCTAATGACTTGGCCTCATTCGTCCAAATGACTGATTTGACAGATTGACTGTAACATCTTTAAACTGATGGTAAAAAGTGAAGCAACACCATTGTGATACAGAATATTTCAGTAGTTACAATTTTTAAACATCACTAAATTATTTTGAAATGAACAATGATTTGTCGAATTCATGACCATCATGAAGCGCACGTGCAACACATTGTCAGCGCATATCACATGGTTATTACCATGCACTGTGTAACATTGCTGCAATCAGTTTAATGGCGCGCGTTTACTTAGCGAAATGTTCATTGCAAATGGCTCGGAACCATCTTCTGGAAGGCGACACATGGCAGATTGTTGATATGAGAGATGCTGGGCAGTCGTCACGTCAGACTGCCGCCTGATTCAAAGTTTCACACAGCAGGCTGTTGAAGAAACACCGTCAGACCGACAGTGTGAAGGTGGTTCAATATCAGGGTCGAAAAAAGAAGACCACCGATAGAGCAGACCATCGACTAATGCAGATGGCGCGGCAAAATCCATTCCTGTCTGTGACTCGGCTTTTTCAGCGGTGAATACAGTTAACCGGCGTGCCTGTATCACAAGAACTGGCCAACTTGCTGGCGGACAGATGGCTTGCAGACCTTTGAAAAGTCCCAGGTTGACTGCCATCCATCGTCGTAATTAATCGTCTTGTGTGAGCTCAGGCGCAGCAGAACTGGAATCCTCGGACATGGCGCCGTGTCATCTGCTCAGACGAGTCCAGATGCAACCTTTACGTCGCTGATGGCCGTTTGTTGATTAAATGAACTTTACAGTACAGATTCATCCTTATTGTCTTCTGTATGGCATTAATAATCATCAAACAGGAAGATAATGTTACATGAAAAGTAATTTTTTTCGCAAGTCACCAATATAACCCAACAGTGTGATACGGTCTCAAATTACATGTGTTGCTTCAATTTTTACCATCAGTATATTCACTTTATAATTATATCATATGAAGTACATATTTATCAAAATCTTTATTTCTGGATAACGTTACTCAAATACTGAATGCATTGTTTGTTCATTTACTCGATATCTGCAAATCGCGTAAAACTGTAATCTGTGCATATCATTTTCTGTATACATGTATATGTCCAGCTTATATCAACATAAGATAAATGTACCTACCTCAAACACTATTACCAAGTTTCAGTTTAATCACATTATATGTCCACCAACGATATATTTTTGCGACGTAAGGTTGCATTATATATGCACCGCGCCATGTTATTGACAAAAGCATGTGTCAAAGGAACATGATCAAAGTTGCATCTCTAATACCGAACACAAACTGAAACAAACGTTCAAATCGGTCTGAGTGCAAAATCGAAATATCATTTAAATAACTGCGAAATCCTAATGAAATAATGGACAGTCAAGTACATTTTATTCGCCGAAAAGTTTACTAACTCGAACTCGAGAATTACTTCTAAATGTTCCCTATTTTAGTGACGTCATCGTTTTATGGGTGACAAGCAAAAACGGTGAGACGCCAAACTTGGCGAAAATCTACGGACAATTCAGTGTAATGATCGATGTATATATTTTTTGTTCTCCAAAAAGTGTCACCGTTTGGACCAAATATCTATCCCCGTTTCGTCTAATTGTGACCGTTTTGTCTAATCACATGTCATCGTTAAGGCGTATCACCGTTTTAGCCAGTTCCA